>JAMPIV010018029.1:0-32500 GCA_024509875.1 Oreohelix idahoensis
CTTGATTAAATCAAGTGATTGATAATAAAAACTCTAATGCTGTCACTTGTTCGGCGTTTGATTTTGGGAGAGCATTTCAATGCCCCCAATGCACAACATTATTTGAACCGACCACAGTAACTACTTTAAGTTGTGGTCACCCTATTCCCGCTCTTCCTGCTGCAAATTCGCATGAAGGGAGAGGATCGCTTATCTTGCATAAAGGTCTTGTGGATAGTAATCTAGTCTAAGTGCTTTTTGATTATGGGTGCACTACTATTGGGGTTAAGCAATCTCTTATAGATCCTCGTTGTGCCACAGGAAAGGTGGTTAAATGTGTAACATTTGGTGGCACAGTAGAAAATTACTCAACTGCTATTATTCACATTGCTACTCCCTTCTTTACGGGAGATGTCCACGCGTGTCTTCTACCTAATACTATTGCGGATCTTATCATCTGTCGTATTCACGGGGTTAAGGAATGCACCCCGCAGCAAATTGCTGCCTGGGAAGAACGGAATATCCAAACAGCCAATGCAGTGGTAATAAGAGCACAAGCTCTTATTCCTCAAACTTCATCTACTGAAGTTAATGAAGTACATAGCCAAGAGGATCACTTGGTGGTTTCGCATGACTCGTTTGTGAAATTACAAGAAAAAGGCCCGTCTTTAAAGAAATTCTTTCTTCTCGCTAAAAACGGTGATCCGAATCAGAATACAAATCGCAAATCATATATCACTATGAAGAATGGTATACTAGTGCGTATGGTTAAACACTCAGACACGTCTATGCATTCTCAAATTCTCGTGCCCAAAAGTATGAGAGCCCTAATTCTTCAACATGCACACGATTCTCAGTGTGCTGGACACATGGGTTTTTTCCCGAACTAAGTCGAGAGTTCTGGCGTCTTTCTTTTGGCCATTTGTCAATAAAGACATACGAATTTATTGCCGGTCTTGCAAAATATGTCAAGAGGTCAAATCTAGAGGTCCACGGCATGCTGCGCCTATTCAGGCTGCAGACATTCCTATTCGGCGGTTTCAGAAAACGGCCATAGATATCATTGGCCCTTTTAAGACTAAATCGGCCAGAGGACATCAATTTATCCTTACGTGCGTTGACATGTGCACGCGTTGGCCAGAGGCTATACCTCTTAAGAGCATTTCCACTGCTGATATCGCAGACGCTCTTTGGCTTATATTTTCTCGTTTGGGTTTTCCCGGGGAAATATTGTCAGACCATGGCACACAATTGATATCAGACACAATGTCGCAGGTAATGTCTACTCTGCACATTAAAAGATCTTTGAGTAGTATTTATCGCCCAATGTCTAATGGGTTAGTTGAGCGTCTTAATAGAACACTCAAGAACTTACTTGGGAAGATATCTGAGGATCATCCTCAGGATTAGGACAGGGTTCTACCCGCGGCTCTCTTTGCCTATAGAGAGGTCCCCAACGAACATACAGGATTTTCTCCTTTTGAACTTGTCTTTGACGCGCGACCGCGCGGTGCCATGTCTTTACTGCATGATCTGATAACTGCTGATAATATCGACAATGACACACAATCTTCATATGAGTATGTCATTGCTCTCAGACAGAAGATTATTGAGGCATGCAAGCTAGCAACTTCCTCATCCGAATTTGCTAAAGAAAAGGCAAGGCGATTTGCTAATAAGAAGAGACGCCTACGTCAACTTTGTCCTGGAGACAAAGCGTTTGTTTTACTTAATTCTAGGGAGAACAGACTTTTGAGGAACAGCGACAAGTATCTTCTACGCTACAAGTATTTTAGGATGTCCTTACCGACATTCCTGGACACACACACATGTCATTGAACATGACATTATTCTTACTGATCATAATCCGATCAGAGTAAGACCGTATCCTATTACTATTCATTTTCAAGCACAAGTCGAGAAAGAATTGGATGAAATGATACAATTGAAAATAATTGAACCATCCATCTCAGCATATTCTTCGTCCATGGTTATTGTTCGAAAGAAAGACAATAACATACGCCTTTGCGTAGATTATCGCAAATTGAACCAAGTTACAAAGTTCGATGCTGAACCTATGCCCTTATTAGAAGATCTACTTACTAGACTTTCTAACTCTCGATTCTTCACTAAACTTGACTTGTCGAAAGGCTATTGGCAAGTTCCGTTAACTGAATGCGCCAAACCTGTCACTGCTTTCTCAACACCTAGGGGTTTGTTTCAGTGGAATTTTATGCCTTTCGGGCTTATGAACGCCCCAGCTACTTTCGTACGCATGATGCGTCGAATTCTCTCATATCGATCAGATGTCATTGCATACTTACACGACATCTGTCTTTTCAGTAATACTTGGGAAGATCACTATTTGGGTTTAAATGAATTACTGTCTACTCTACGCGAGCATAATTTGACTGCAAAACCCTCTAAAGCCTATGTTGGGTTTAGTGAAATTTCTTTCCTGGGTCATCGTGTTGGTCATGGTCTATTGAAGACAGAGGACCAAAACATTTCTAAAATATTAAATATCTCTGTGCCTAAAACAAAAAAAACAAGTGCGTAGTCTCTTGGGATTAATACAATTCTACGGAAGATTCATTAAGAATCTATCCTCTATCATGGCACCACTCTCAACCCTATTGAAGAAAGGGTCTCCTAACATGGTGCGCTGGTCTCAAGAATGTCAATCTTCATTGGATCAGATTAAGAATTTGTTCTCATCCCCACCTATCTTAAGGCTACCTATTGCTGATAAGACTTTTGTTCTTCGTAGTGACGCCTCATCCACAGGGATCGGAGCGGCACTAATGCAAGAGTACTCAGGAACTCTGCATCCTGTAATGTATATCTCTAGGAAGCTGAATGCGGCAGAAAGGAATTACTCGGTTTTAGACCGTGAATTGTTGGCTATGGTTTGGTCAATCCTTAAGTTACAAAGATTCCTTCTTGGTGCGCATTTCATTGTGGAAACAGACCAAAAAGCTCTTACAGCTATTCAGTGTAAGAACTTGAAGAGCTCGAGATCTACTCGATATGCTATTGCTCTTCAACCTTTTCATTTCACGGTACGAGCTATCCGTGGTCTGGATAATGTGATGGCAGACATACTGTCTAGATGCCCACATGAGTCCACTTAAGTCTTGTGTCCTAGATTTTCCTGATACACTTCTAGACTTATGTCTCTTCAATATAACAATATATATTAACACATTTGTTGTCACCTTAGAGTGGTAAATTAATTGTTTTCTTTCTCTATTACCATCTTTGGTGTAATGGAGAAGGTTGAGTTGACATAATATAAAGGTCAAAAAAATTAATGCGGCCACATGTAATGCTTAGACATGTAATAGTAATTATAGTACATTATAGCATGTTGCTAATTGTGTCATTTATATTGTTCTCAGTGCAAACTAGTACCAGGTACGGAGTGCTTTTGAGAATCATGACGATGCCATATGTCACACTTACATACTATTTGGATGCTGCTTACATTGATCTTCGAGATACAGCATTATTTTGTACTGTGGATGCCATCTTCTATTTGTTACATTGTACACTTGTATTGTCATATGTATATATAATGACTTTACAAATTTTGATTATGTCCATCCATTAAAAAATAGTGATTATATAGCATGATACTTTGATAGATTTATATGTTCATTTGACTTCTCGATATATGTTGTAATTCTCATTGCTATAATATTGCATTTGTTGATATGTATGTGATTTTTGTTAGCATCGCCAGCAACTGAGATTTCTTTGATGGTACCTTCCGGATATATGTTACTTGGAGAAAATATTTTCTCTTATCTTGTGAGGTGATTTTTTGTTCTCACTAGACGCTCTATTATGCGTCGATTGAGCCTGTTATTAAGACATTATTTTATGTTGTTGTTTCATCGGCGCATCATTCATGCGTTATGAGCATGTGGTATCTTGCTAATTGATGTATTTTTAAAAAAAAGTGTTTCATTTTTCTTTAATCCGGAGGGTGTGGTAGTCTGTTGCTGTCGTTTATGACGGTTTCATAAGACGTAAATCTATTTAACATTTTTTGATGATCTAAGATAGAGAACTGTATATTAACTCTCTGGGACAGGTTGATTTGGGGTTATCTTCCCTTTGTTTTATTCATTGTGTTGACCTGTCTTAAGTCGGGGGTTAGCTGTTCTCAGATCTGTTCTGTCTACGCATGCGCAAGTTTTTTGCAGGGAGTGATGATCTGGGTTCTGACGGGACTAGTATGTCCGTGGTACTTCTCTGCATTATCTGGGAAAAAGATAGGCTTCGGTGTGACTGTGATGTCAGTGATTCTCCCCAGAGTTATTCTGTTCGTCAAGAATGACGACAGTTGTTATTTGTGTATTTCTCGGATTCTGTCAAAGGTAAAAGAAACTTAATTATTATGCCTAAGTTGCAGAACATTTTGTGTCGACCTGTGAGTAGAGCTCACAGTTCTTTGAGATACAGAGTCCATTATGTGTGCTCGATGTAGCCAACTAAGACTATTCGTCTAACTATTATACAGAAGCCCAGTGAAGAGAGATTATTATGAAAACCGCATGTTAGCGGTATGTTTCGGCATGGATGATTATGCCTGCCTATGAAGAATACACAGTTGTTCACATTATTATAGAGGCCCGATATTACGGCCGATATCTTTGAGCAGAAGAAGAAGTGTCTGGCGTGTGAAGCCAGATGAAGTCTTGACTTTCATTAAACAAGTTCATAGACTTTGATATTAAGCAACTGGAACCGCCTTTATCGTGCGGGATATTTGTTAAAGGACTACCTGACGCGTTTAGTCAGGGGCCCTGAGCTACAGTATGAACGAACGTAAATTGTCAAGCCAGCTCTACTAGCATCTTATACATGAGCTATGCAAGATTTATGATGCTTGATGTTTATAATCATTACCACACATGAAATGTCCATGATCCTTTGTGCTATTGACTGTGTCGTCTGTCAGCGTACTGTTGCCGTAATAAATGTTGAAGAAAAGTCATCGGTATTATCCACGTCTATGACTTCTACTTGTGGTGGAGTGAGTTTGGTGTGTAGATGAATAAGAGCCTAAACGACTTCGTGTTCACTATCTGCTGTTTCCTACACACACAACTTTACACTCTACCACATCCTACTACGAGTACTACGCTCCTGAACAACATGTATGCTGTTTTATGTGTGAGTGTCTGCACTACACCCTGGCAGCGCCTCACGCTGCTGACCTAAATACACCGCAACACTGAACTGTCCAGGCACCACTCGACCTTACCCACAAAACAGAATTTTACAATTACACAACAAGCCCCAATTGAAAACCACATTTCTGGTGACGTAGTCTCGCCCGGGCGTAAATTTCACTGCACAGCGACTTTATAAACACCCTGTATAAGATACACACTGAGAAAACCAGCTGATATCCTTACTTGGCAGCCCATACTCTTGAATCCACAGTAAGGGAAATGTGGTTGTCGACAAACACATATAGAGGATGGCTTGAGACAGGGTTACATGGTATAAAGAAGACATGGAAAGACATTATATGGATGGCACATAATAGGAAGGCTTGTCAAGGTTCTATGCTGCGCAGATAATTTAATAGTAACGAATAAAGGCAAGCGGTTATGAAAGGTCAAAACTATTAGAACAACAAAATGGAATTCTACAAAGATCTGTGTTGTCTACGACAATATTCATAATATGCATAATAGCCTTTTCAAGGTGTGATGGGGCCATAATAAACGCCCCAAAATCTTCCAGAAGTTCATATTTGTGTTTTCGCTCCTTCTAGAGCATCCATCGCGTGTGTTATTTGCGTGGCCCAATTACTACGCGCGCGGACTAACTCGCAAGTGATTAGGCCTAACGGCCTATATAAAAAAAGTGCGCAGGCCAGCAGAGCCCTCTTTCTTCGTCAGTCGCCCCAAAGAAACAAGAGTCGATCTGAAAATGCCTTGAACACGTGAATTAATTTAGGTAGAAGGTGATTCCTCAATATTTCGGTCTATAGTGTTAGAAAGAATATAGGGCTACAAGTCTGCCGCTTATTTAGTATCGTGTTTAATGAAATAGATAAATGTGTTTCATGTGGAGATTTCTTTTAGGACATTAGAGTTAGTTTTGAAGTGATAGATTAGTGGATAGATGTTACTAGTGTTAAGTCCGGATTGCGGCTGTAAGGATACAGTAAGAACCGATTTCATTCATGAGACAGGGCAGAAAGGCAAAAATAGTAGGAACCTATTTCATACATGGAACTGGACAGAGATGATATCAGGGACTGAAATTTAGATATATTTGCTAGTGCCAAGATGGCAGCCAGGGCCACATGTTAAATGTGCATAATGATGACGCATGTGAGCGACAGTAACATTTTTAGTTACCACGTGCTATACGCTCTATGGTGTTAAGCTATTTATTATTTGAGAGCACAGTGTGCTTATTATAACGTTTGCTAGTTTTATTAAGTCAAGAGTAATTTTATTTTATTCTTTGATGTAAGGGTAATTTAGTGGGTTACTGTGACGTGAATATGTAAATAGATCCTCATGAATCCGACTACTTTGTTTCCTCATTAGTATTTAGGTTTTGCAACGCAGAAGCCAGAAGCCACGCCTATCTTTTTCTGTTTACAAGCGCTAATGAGCGTTTACAAATTTTCGCACCCGACCGTCTTAACAAAAGGGTAGAGAACCGGGGTGTTTACCTGAGTTCTCGAGCGAGCTGAGACGTCAGTCATCGATAGTGAAAGATCAGACAGAAGCGCGCGCAGAGATAATTAGATTCTTTGAAGAGGGAAAAGACGGGCAGAAATTTGCAGTGTAACTGATTATGTTCGTGATCCCAGGGGACGTAAATTATCTGATCTACGGCAGGCGGAGATAATCAAAGAAGGCCTGCTAGCATGGCCAGGTCTTTTTTATGTCGTTTCGGCGTAGCGAAGGACCGAACCGTAGAATCCTTTACTTCGGGAGTCGAACTGTAGATTTTCTCTGAAACGGCCGAAGGCGTGACTTATCGCAACCTTTAGTGAAATAACACTATATCTGTATAAATACTCCGTCCTCGTAAAGTCAGTTATTAGAGTCACTCATAATTTCATGGAGAATCTAAGCACGACGGACTAGTAATTTTTCTTTACCAGTTGTGTTAAATTGTCCCGAGGGGATTTAAATTTCTGATTTGTGGTAATAGAAATTGTGCTTAAGCGTTAAAATGTGTTAGGTACCATTTTATGAAATATAATTCCCTAGCGGTTAAATCTAAGTGAAATAACCTAATGCATAGATATTTCTTGCCATTCGTTCAGAGTAATGTAATTCCTAATACCCCATTTTTGTCTTACACAAGAAGATATGGCTTAGCTTACTTAGTATTATTAAGTGTGACGGATCAGTGACCGAATAGAATTCGTTTATACTTCAATGTGTAAAATTAAATAATTGACTAGAGTAATGTTATGTGACTAAACAACAGCCGACAATCAACTAACTAGTAGTGTCAGGCAGATTTTGTTACAGTGCACATATAGATAAATTGAATAAAGGACTTGGTGCGCTGTTCTTTTTCTCGCAGGCAATACGGGAGAGGACACATACCCTTCTTTCTCGACATGCCATAGCGGAAAACGTACGGACAGATGAGTGTGACAGACGAACTCAGCTGACCCTGAATTGTTGTATGATATGGTACGACCCTTTGTAACGACCCCTTCGGATAACATCAGTGCCCCCGAGTATTGTGGTAACTTTTCGTCAAACGGGATTTTTTTCTCCACCTGGACTCATTAGCTATGCACAACAGAAACGTGGACTCATTAGCATGCAACCTTTCCACGCAGATTGTCAACACGTTTGCTGATTAATATGTGGACAGTGTATCTACCATTCATTCTTTTCATCGCATTGATTTAAGGAGAAGTTAAATCACGCCCACAAATATCTCTTGAGCAATCATATGCAGTTATTTTCATTAACTTGGCCCAGTGGGGGCGTTGCCAGAATCAAAACGAAAGTAGCGGCACACGATCAAACAGGCACTGAGGGATCTCAGGAAAGACTAGCGGCATGCTATCAAAGGCAGTAGTGGTCCCTGAAACAAACGACGCAAGTTTCTTGCCGGCAGTTCGCATCTCTGTGTTAACCACAGAACCGATCGCAGTGGACGCGAACGGGAAAGCCGAAGCGGACGCAGCGAACGGAGATACGGAAAACCAGGGGCAGCATCTCTCCTTAGTCTGGCGGTCAGAACCCCGAAAGTCTCATGAGATCTAAAAAGGTGTCAAATTCTAATATGTCCCACCAATCTTGCATTCCAGTTAGATATATACAGACCATGAAGAAAGCTATTTTATCGCTCGTTGGCAAGACATTTACAGAAGCACTAGCATAGTGAAATCTTGAGATTTCCCCCTGGATTTTCAGCTATATTTGCAGTGAATTCTATTCTGTGCTAAACGGTATAATATATATATATATATTAATTTCTAGTGATCAGTGGTCTAGTTCATTCATTTTATTTCACTGGATTTTGTGTTAATTTAAATTTATTAAATTAAAGCTATCTCAAGAGTTCCAGTGGTAAAGTTAATGATATATCTATTATATTATTTCGAATAATAATAGATGCTTAAATGCTTTAATTAACTTTTAAAGTCGCGAAGGAATTTATAACTAATTAATTTAGTTAAGTTCTATATATATAGATGTGTGTTTAACCATTAGACTTGCGAAGTGTTTTTTAATATATATAATTAAATGCGCGAGTGTATATAATAGTCTTAACGGTAAATTTATCGCGCTTTAGAATGTTATTTGATTTTCGGTATGAATTACATGTTTTCTGTCTTTGATATAGGGTGATCACAACCTTTGATCCCCGCAAAAACATTGTTTAGAGTCCTCCAGACTCAGTTCTTAAAAAAAAAAACACTCCAGAACTTGATGAGACAGTTAACTTTTAGTCTTGTGGCGATTCTCTGTTGGAATTCCGCTATCTAAAATTTTTGCCAGAAATAAAGCAACCCCAAGTACTAATTAAACACATCATCAATTAAATTAAATTTAACTGGAGCAGGACAGTGCCAGAGCTATTTGCATTACTTTACTGTGAAAGAAAATAGAAAATCTCCGAACACTGACTGTGCTTATTTCTTCATTGGATTATAAAAACCTTAAAGTAAACCATACCCCCCCCCCCACACCCCCCCGGGTCAATTGTTGATCTCATGCATTAGGAAATTTACCAGTAGCGGCGAAATCATCTAGACCACAACCCATTTCACCATCTGGATTTGAACTGTGCCATCCCATTGAACTTTCTTTTTACATACCAAACTAAAGAACACTTACGTTCACCTTCCAGCGATTCCGGTACTGTACTAACGCATACACCTGATAATCTGGGGCTGGACACTGAAAAATGACCCTACCTGTGTCGAGTGTTTCTTTGATGTTTGTGTATATTTCTTTCCCTGGATGGTGAGCATGGTGAAGCATCAGAAATGATAACCACTAGCACAGAAGAGAAAACCAATGATGGTGAAGATGACATAAAGATGGAAGAACTGAGGGCAGCACTAGAGAAAATCAAGATGGGCAAAGCAGCAGGGCATGATGGTATAACACCAGAAATGGTTAAGTACATGGGAGCATCAGGCGACCTATTACTCTTAAAGGTCCTACAGGCAGCATGGTGCAACAAGACCATACCAAAGGATTGGGAGATTGCCATCATAACACCAATTTTCAAAAAGGGTGACAATCGACAATGTGGAAACCATAGAGGCATATCCCTTCTCAGTGTCCCTGGTAAAATCTACTCTAGAATCCTAGAGCAGAGACTCCGACGCCTAGCTGAGCCACAATTGGATGAGGTCCAGTGCGGATTCCGAGCAAACCGAAGTACTCAAGACCTAATCTTCACACTCAGACAGCTGAGTGAAAAGGCCCTTGAGTATAAGAGTGAGATCCATCTTTGTTTCATAGATCTGGAAAAGGCGTTTGACAGGGTCCCCTGGAGCAAACTTTGGAACTGTTTGGCAAGGAAGAATATTCCAGCACCTCTGATTCATGCTATACAGAGCTTCTACAAGTCTTGCAGAAATTATGTGAGGACAGCAAACCATAAGTCAGAAGAGTTCAGGACCACCACTGGTGTAAGACAAGGTGATATCCTGTCACCTTACCTCTTCATACTCCTTATGGACGATGTCATCAAGGCATGTAAGGAGAGAACAAGAAAGTATTCAGTGGGGTACTGGAAGATGAGACAGGTCTATATTTCGGAGCTGGCATTTGCTGATGATGTTGCCCTGATTGCTAAATCAGAGGCACATCTCCAATCCAACCTGCAAGTCTGGAAGGAAGAGCTGGAGAAGAGAGGGATGGTCATAAGCAGCTCTAAAACAAAATCCATGGTGATATCACGAGAAGAAAGAAAACATCAGATTAAGTTGGGAGAACAGGTCCTGGAGCAGGTCGACCACTTTAAATATCTCGGAGCTATTATAGACCGAAAGGGAGGCATCAAAGAAGAGTTGGCCACTCGAAAAGCAGCGGCTGGGAGACTTTTTCAGGCCATAAATCGTGGATTCCTCAGCAAGAAAGAGGTTGGTAAGAAAACGAAGATGGCTGTATACCGCTCCACCTATGTCCCAGTCTTGACATATGGATGCGAGTCGTGGGCAATGACTACAACCCACAAAAGCCAGATCCAAACCTCAGAAATGAGGTATCTGAGGAAAGTGGTTGAAGTAACAAGAAGAGACATGGTCCGCAACCAGACGATCCGTCAAGGCCTAAAATCCCATCCGCTGCAGACCCAAATAGAACAGTCCCAACTAAGATGGTTTGGCCATGTCTGCAGAATGGGAGAAGATCGGCTACCACGACAAGCATGGGAAACAAAGAGCCAGGGATCCAGACCTCCAGGACGACCCAGAGTCCGCTGGGAGGACAACATTAGACAATCTTTGAAGGACCGAGGACTAGAATGGAACCAGGCCAGGAAGAAGACAGCTGATAGAATGGTCTGGCGCTCTTTCTTCCAAACCTCTACACCTCACAGTAGAAGAGGAACGACTAAGTAAGTAAGTAAGTATATTTTTAAGGGAGTGCCAGATTCTACGAATCGGTAAGTATGTGTGAGAAAATGAGTGTTGGCCATCACGCACGTGCATGAATGACATGAGATTATTTTACAACCATTTGTTTAATTTGCCTACCAATTAAATATTTTACTGTATTCTCTGTATTGTTCCTTTAAGTGCGATTTTATAACTCTGTTTATTACCCCCCCCCCCCCCCACCTTTCATTTGCTTAGTAAAGGGAAAACAGTTGAGAATAACAGGATTTTCTACCACGCATAATTAGTATTGTAAAACCTCTTTTTCCAGAGTAATTGAATTTACGGTTGGGTAACATTATCTATTTTTCTGATAACTACCTATCTTTGGACTGGGTTTATCTTGGTCTATTTCAAAGAGGGAAGGGCATATGGGATACCATTCTCAACCCCCACCCCCTTTGTTATTTGTATTTTCTGTACCTATGATATTTTGCTTGTAAACAAATGATACATGTCGAGACTGATTTTTTAATGAAAAATAAACACGTAAGACGTATTTAGTACGGTGTTGGAATACCCAAGCCCAAATTTCCCATATCTGTTTAATATAGTTTGTATTCACGTGCGTCTGTGTGTTTGAAGCACCAAATCGGTGTGAGCGCAAGTGTGAGTCTGGAAACTGGCAAATAATTGTTTGTCCAGAAGAGTTTTTTTAAGGAGTAGAATTGAGAGAAAAATTGTCGTAAAACAGTCTGTCCTTACTCTTCCCAGCACTCTGTGAATCAACTATTTACTTCTAAACCCCTTACTATCACATAGCCTTCACCATCATTCTTCACTCTGAACGGGACCACTACTTAGAAGACGCTTTCTCTCAAAATAAATTTACGACAATGAGTAGCAGTTTATATATGTTTTTTTCTTCTTTATCTAGCACTCGAATCACAAACCAGCTGCCAGCGGTCTAAAAGCACCAGTAACAATTCTTATTATTTAGTATCGGGTCTTCGATGTTGACCTGTTCGGTCCTCTTGCTTCATCCATAGAGAGTCTAAAACTATAAACAATAAGAATAATAATAACTGGACATACAAAATACCCAGATTTTGCATCCAATCTTATCAGCCCGCTGTGGCCAAATATATAAATCATATTTTTTCCGACTTCTGACAATTGTGTTTCAAAGTGGATTTATCCAGGGGAATACATTGTTTCATAATCGGCACTCAACCCCAGAGAGAAAAACCGATAGAATATACCCTTATCGGCAATTTTTTATTAACAGTTTACCAACCAGATGTTTCCTTTAACTATTGGAAGTACTGTCTACTGTGAACACTAGATCGTGGTTTATATTTTGTTACCTGAACTATCTGATGTGACATTATCATATCCAATAAGCACCACCCAAGTAGGCGTTCCCCATTAGGAAAATTAATTATTCGTGGAGGAACTGGGGCTCACTTCAGAGAACACTGGATTATGATTCATGTACATTGATGTTTACGTTCAAGAGGTTGTTAACCGAGTATTAGGTAAGGTGTGATTGATGTGGCCACGAATGACAGATGTGAGAGGAAATACGTTTTAGTTACGGAAACTGTACCATCCTTTATTTTTCTTACAATTACTGTTATTTTACGGGATAGCTTAACTAGGGACTTTGTTCTTGGTTTTATTGTCTATTCTATAACCTAGTGTTAATCTTTGACCTTTTGGATTTTTTACCTCCTGCGGAATCTTTTCTCAACAGATGGGCGGGCACTTATTGGGTTATTTTCATAATTCTGTAACCTATGATTTTATTGATTTCTAAATGTTTGATGTTGTGAAGAGTTTAAATGATAATAAACTAAACAAAAACTTAATTAATTGTGTTGGTCAACCCAGCCCAAACCCAAATCTCAACAGAGGGGAGTTTCCACGTTTGTGCGTCTTGTTGTCACATAACTCTGTGTGTGTGTGTGTGTGTGTGTGTGTGTGTGTGTGTGTGTGTGTGTGTGTGCGTGGTTAAACATATATGTTACATGTATGAAGAGTAGAATTGTCTGCTAACAAAGTACAGTCGTAAAGATAGGCTGGACTAGAGTATCTTCTCAATACAGTGACTAATTCTACCTTTAAACTATTCACTCGTGAAATCTATTTCGCATACCTTATTTCTCACTTATTTACCACTTTTTCTGTTTTATTCAGACGGGACCAAATCTATCAAATACTTATCTAAATTTACGACATAATGTCGGCTCGTCGCGGGATTTGCGTTACATTTGCAGCAAGCGCCACATAATGGTCGCTCGTCCGTAGGATTGATCTAAGTCTGAGTCTAGTAAATTGACTAACGTCTGTTACTGTATCTTAGTCTAACTATAGATAGAGCGTGGTGTGGTTGTCTCGTGAGTTAAGGAATAATAATAATAATTATCCCCTAGACTAACGTTCTGTTATTGGGTTGCTGACCACACATATTAGAAATTTGTTCTTTCCACGGCATCTTAGAGTTACATACAGTTAGATTTTGAGGGTGATCCTTGTTGGAGATATGTTATGTAATAATTTTGCACTACAAGACCGCTGGTACGCGTGATCGTCTAGCAATCCCCACGTTTTTTCTTGAATGAGCGGAGTGTGAGCTTAGCAAAGGGAGAGCATTCTGGCTATCGCCAAGTTAATAGCCTCCCCTTACTCTAACTGATATCAGGTGTGGAAGAGTTTTTGGTGGATTTTAAATAAGGGAATTTTTTTCCTAAATAAAAAAAAAAAATTTTTCCACCGTAGTAATAGTAGTTTTTCAGTTGTTAGCCTGATCTACCATTTTTATGGTTTAAGTCGTCTGTATTAAGAGCCTTGTTGCCAGTTAATAACAGCGATAGATTGGATAACTGATAACCGAGAGGAGGTAACACAGTTAAATAAACATAAATTTTTTGTGTATTCTCGTAATTTGTTAAGGATACGTGTATATTTTTTCTTTTTCTTTCTCGGGTTATTTGCAGTCAGTAATTTGCCATGGCTGAGCGTGGAAAACTTAGAACAATGCTAAGAGAGGAAGCAAGGGAAACAGGATTACAAGGAGAAGAAGCGAAAGCTTTTGTCAGCGAAGAACTCGACAGATATGAAGCGGAGAAGAAAGAACAGCGTCAATTGGAGCAGAAGAGAATTGAGGCGGAAATGGCAGCTCGCAGGGCGAACGAACGAGAGAAGGAGAGACAACATGATGCAAGAGAGAAAGAAACACAGCATGAACTGGCGCTTAAGGCTCTAGAAGCCCAAAGTCGTGGTACAGCGTCTGGCATCAGCAACGGAGAACCTTCCTCAACTCAGGCACTTGTAACTTCTTCTTCTTCTTCGTACACTCTCAGACGTCCACTCGAACGCTCCCAAAGAAAGCAGCAGTCAGTCCGAGGCCACCTGAATCCCCGTAAAGCTTTTCCACGAAAGGATCCGGCGTCGGCCACATGCACTCTCCCCGTATCACACACAAGTGGCAACCCTGAAGCAGACGTTCAGCAGTCATTCCACCAGCGCCACAGCCACACCGATCGGCAGTTCCTATCCCTAGCCTGCCGAACAGATGGTATCTCAATCTGCCGTGGCCAGCGCGGAGTCCGAAGACCACCACACGTTCTCCTCCATGGAGCTGGCAGCAAGCATCACTCTGTGCGTGCCCCGGACGCCCCACACTCCATTTGTTTCTGCAACTGATTCCGACAAACTCTCTGCCTCCTCAAAAGCCATGCTTGCATCAGGCTGAGGTAGATGTGAACCTTCTTTTGCCATTCTGTCAGCCTCTTCATTGCCGGCGATGCCACAATGAGATGGGATCCACTGGATCACAACACCCTTGAATCGCCGACAAAGCCCGTGGAGCACCACTCTGAGACCATCCAGGTCTGTACCACTTTGTCCCTTCAACGTTGCAACCACTGACTGTGCACCAGTAAAGAAAGCAATCTGTCTCTCTGCCGCCTCCTCTGTCAACACAATCTCCGCTGCAGTTCCTAAGGCCTCCGCCTCCGCTCCGAAGCCGCTGGAGAACCGCCCTGTTGCCACCGACAGCCCCCTCTCTGCACCAGTGCCCAAGGTCAGAAAGACACCCCCACCTCCACCCTCCGCCGCATCCGTCGCCGATCCATCTGTGCACGCATGGGCCCAGGCGTTGCGTGGACAATGTCTCCCCATGTATCCTGTCGCCATGGATCTTCCATCCGCCGCAGCACGGCTCTCCTTACTTTCAATTCCAGGAATGCCCTCTATCACCCCAGGGAAACGACCCCGTTTCCAAACCGGAAGCCCGCGTGCAGCGCAGATGGGCCCAACAGTGGACACCTCATCCACGGACACTGCTCCCATTTGTGGCCCGGCCGATTCCACAAAATCACTTCGCCTGAGTCCTTGCCCTCTAAGAGCACCTACTCCATGGCACATTGGGCGGCCTGCCAGTCTCTTGAATCTCTCGGCCTGCCGCTGAGCCTCGCAGCCTCCCCCATCCGTCACCGGCTGGAGGCACGCAATCCCCTCGAGTTCCCCTATAGGTGTCGACCCCATGCCTCCCTCCACAACTCTAATTGCCCGACCCTGGAGTCTGCCAATTCTATCGAAGCCTGCCCAGCCGCTGCCGCCCACGCCGCCATGCCACACCCAAGAACTGGCCCCACTCGCCCCGTGCACAACGTCCCAAGCACCCTCCCATCTGCACCCCAAGTTGTTCCAGCAAGTTTTTTCATAATTGCCATTCTTTGTCTTGCTCTCATTCGATTTCTGTCAACCTGTTTTTTCCAAGTCAGACGGCGATCAGAAATAATGCCTAGGTAGTTCGGATTTTCATTTAAATGAAGATTTACTCCGTTTAGTACTAGTTTGAAGCTAGTAACTGATCCTCCCAATACTCAACCTCCTCAACTAGCAACTATGTCTTTTGCCCTGGAATCCTTCCCAAGCCCCAATGAGAAAATTGACTCATATCTAGAAAAATTTGAGAGAATGGCAACCCTGTATGGTTTAGAAAGTTCGCGATGGTGTTTGAAGCTTTCTCAGGCTTTGAAAGGTAATGCATATGATGCGTACGCCAAACTGGGAAGCAGTCACCAAGACAACTATGACTGGTTAAAGAAGGCTTTACTTGATCGTTTCGAAATGAACGCTCGCAAATTTTTGCAACTGTTCCGAACCAGCCGGAAAGAAGGAACCGAGACATTTCAGCAGTTCTCTTCTCGTCTGAATTGATATTTGACGAAGTGCCTGGAGCTTTCAGAGCTCACTTGCACTTTTGAAAAATTTCTCGGAAAATTAATCTAGAGCAGTCTTCCCATTCTTCCCATCACCAAAACCAAAGAAAAACTGTACCCCAGAATCCTCCTCATGAAAAATCGAAATTCTATCAAAACAGGTACCCCACCAACAACAATCCTGATCAACCCAACCGTCCTACATGGCACTGCAGCCAGAAAGGGCAAGACAAAGGGAAAACCCCTGCGCAAGGGACATCTGATCAGGGCAAGCACAGTGGGACAAATCGGATTGGTTGCTTGCAAACAGACTCGCAACGGAGGATTAGTGTTAGTGATTCTCAACCCGAAGGTGAGAGGCCCTCAACGCGAGGAACTATTATTTTGAACGGGACTTCAACATACTGTCTTTTTGATACAGGGTTGTCCTTTGATTATATTGTCGCAAGGCATTTGGTCAAACCTGGTCAAGAGACAGAAGAAACCGTCAAACTATGTGGAGTTTTGAAAGGTGATGCACCCATAACGCTTCCCATCGCACTAGTGGAGATACACTCTGATTTCGTCAGAGGTGTTATCAAAGCGGCTATAATGGATGATCCGACCTACCCAGTCATACTTGGCGGTAGATATGTGTTTATTGGGAGACCGAAAGAGCCGATTGTGGCAGCAGTAACTACAAGAGGGCAAATCAAGAAGGAACGGGAGCCTGCGCCTAACATGTTACCTAAGGAACTAATAGAGGCGCAAAAAGGACCCTACCTTGTAGCCCTGCTTTAGAAAACTGCCCATGGCCAAGGACCCCAGACACAACGGAGACATCTTTTCTAAGGATGGCGTATTGTATGGTGGAACGGGCAACCCTGAAGAGGGACATAATCAGCTCCTAGTACCGACGCAGTACAGAGACCAAATCTTAGAAATGGGGCACTCTCTTCCCTTTAGCAGACATATGGGAAAAACGCCATTATTCAGCAAATATCGACTCACTATTGGTGGCCAGGAATGAACACTGATATTATCCGATATGTGAAATCCTGCGTCAAGTGCCACACGCACCCAAGCATTTGACACCCCCAGTTCCCATGGGAAAAATGCCAATAGTGGGGACACCATTTGAACGGGTTGTAATCGACATTTTAGGACCCCTAGAAAAGACTAAAAGAAGGAACAGGTTTATCCTGACCTTAGTCGACACATGCACGTTGGGGGCAGAAGCTATACCGCTAACATGCGCGGATTCCAAGCATGTCGCAGAAGCCCTAATGCAGATATTTACATGGTTGGCATTCCCTCAACAAGCTTTGACGGATAACGGATCCCAATTCCGTAGCCTGTAAATGGAGATCTGTAAGATCTTGAGGAACCAGCACATCTACACCGGCCCCTATAATCCGGCAGGAAGTTGGTTAATAGATCGTATCAACGGCAGCCTCACCATGATGTTACGTAAGCTGGGACAAGAGAAACCTGAAGTTGGGACCTTTTCATTCCTGCAGCCTTATTCGCCTACAGGGAAGTCCCACAGGCATCTACAGGTTTACCACCAGCTACACTATTATTCGGCAGAGCTATTAAGGGCCCACTTGAAGCCTTACTCCGGTCACTGACAGACCAGAAGGCTGATGAGACAGTCGTCTCAGCAAGTAAATATGTATTGGAACTTAAGGAAAGGTTACAACTAGGATGGGATCTAGCAAATACCAACCTTAAGCGAGCACGCATGAAGCACGATAAACGATACAACAGAGCAGCGAAAGAGAGAGAATTACAACCAGGAGAGAAAGTTATGTTGCTACTCCCAACCGGGAACAAGAAATTACGTATCGGATGGCAAGGGCCGTTTACCGTCCTTAAAAAGATCTCGAGAACTAACTACAAGATCTCTGTTAAAGGAAAGGAAAAGGTCTACCATACAAATCTGTTAAAGAAATATTTGGAAAGACCGGTGCCTTCCCCCGAACATCTCCTGGCGGTCACCATAGCAACAGAAGACGAGGAAGATGATGATAGTTGCATGGAATATCCACTGTAACAAACGGAATCTTTCAACGATGTTAAATTCGGCGATACTCTTTCTAACGCACAACAGACAGAAACGAGGGCGCTACTGGAACAGTACGCAGCAGTTTTAATGGACATATCTGGTTGAACCCATCTCGTAGAATTCGATATGAAACTGAGAAACGAGACACCTGTTCGAACCAGAGTTTATCAGATTCCGTTCGCGAAAGCTGAAACGCTACGCGGAGAAATAGACATGCTACGTCAAGCTGGAATTATTAGTGAGTCTATCTCTCCTTACAGTTCGAGCGTAGTACTGTTACAGAAGCCCAATAAGGAAGTTCGGCTGTGCACCTATTACCGTCTACTCAACACTGTAACGGAATTCCAGCCGGAGCCACTCCAGAGCGCTTCTTAACTGTTCACCAAGATTAGCAAGGCAAGAATTTTCTCCAAGATTGACCCGAGTAAAGGTTATTACCAAATCCCTGTCAAAGAGGAAATTAAACCCCTGCTAGCTTTTAGCACCATTGAAGGACACTATACTTTCAACGTGATGCCTTTCGGTTTGCACAACGCTCCAGGAGTCTTCACGAGAATGATGAAAAAGCTTTTAGAACCATTGCAAAGTCCGCATATGCACAATTTCATGAACGACATATTGATTGCAACGGAAAACTACGACGAACATATTGGAAAAGAAAAAACAAGAGCAAGAGAAACACACCAAGATTTTGAAAGCAGAGACCACACGCAGTTTATGGTTACAAAAGAAAACTGAAGAAATGACCATTCAGAAAAAAATGGAAAAACTACGCATGGAAGAGGAGAAAAGAAAAAAAGAAGGAATAGAAGCAGAAGTAAAGAAAAGGGCAGCTGAGAAATTTGATAAATGGCTGAAACAGTGCACTTCTGAACTGTTCACCAAGCTTAGCAAGGCAAGAATTTTCTCCAAGATTGACCTGAGTAGAGGTTATTACCAAATCCCAGTCAAGGAGGAAATTAAACCCCTGCTAGCTTTTAGCACCATTGAAGGACACTATACTTTCAACGTGATGCCTTTTGGTTTGCACATCGCACTAGGAGTCTTCACGAGAATGATGAAAAAGCTTTTAGAACCATTGCAAAGTCCGCATATACACAATTTCATGAACGACATATTGATTGCAACGGAAAACTACGACGAACATATTGCTACGGCCGTTATGCTCCTCAGGAGACTACAGGAAACAGGCCTGACAGCCAGACCGAGACAATGTTTAATCGGATTTGAAAAGCTTGACTTCCTGGGGCATACCATTTCTCAAGGTTGTATGTGGCCAGTTGCCAAAAACATAGAGAAAATACGTGCAGCAAAAAGGCCTAAAACGAAGAGACACACGTTCATTTCTATCACTGTGTGCCTATTACCAGAAATTCATTAAAAATTTCAATGGCTTAACAGCACCTCTTACTGACCTCACAAAGAAGGGGCAACCTGAAAAAGTTATTTGGAATTCAGAGTGTGAACACTCTTACGTCACTCTCAAGGAACAGCTGTCCAAATCCCCAATTCTAAAGTTACCTGACCTTAAGAAACCTTTTATTTTGCGGGTCAAGGGATCGGGTCAACACTGCTCCAAGTAGATGACAATAATCCGAATCTCTTAATTCCAGTTGCATACGGCAGTCGTAAACTGAACACAGCAGAGAAGATTTATTCGACCGTGGAGAAGGAATGTTTAGCACTTGTACACGGGATCAGGAGACACCATGAATATCTGTACGGAGTGTCGTTCACAGTGCAAACGGACCATGCTCCACTGGCGTTTCTTGGAGCCAATGATGAATTCAACGCGAAGATCATGTGCCGAGCTTTGCTGCTAAGCAAGTATTCTTTCAAAGTAGAATACATACCAGGAAAACAGAATGTAGGAGCGGACTTTATGAGTCGAAATTGCAGCATGGAGGAGGAAGATGAAAGTGAAAATAGCCATCACTCGGAAGCCACGGATGACAGTGACTCTGTTTACATAAATGAGACATGAAAAGGTTTCATATCTTCAAGCCCGGACGAACTGTGACGTGAATATATAAATAGATCCTCAGGAATCCGACTACCTTGTTTCCTCATTAGTATTTATGTTTTGCAACGCAGAAGCCAGAAGCCACGTCTATCTTTTTCTGTTTACAAGCGCTAATGAGCGTTTACAAATTTTCACACCCGACCGTCTGATCAAGAGGGGAGAGAACCGGGGTGTTTACCTGAGTTCTCGATCAGGGTGAGACGTCAATCATCGATAATGAAAGATCAGACAGAAGCGCGTAGAGATAATTTGATTCTTTAAAGAGGGAAAAGACAGGCAGAAATGTGCTGTGTAACTGTTTGATGACCTTTTAGGTTATTTATCTCTTGCGGAATCTTTTCTCAACAGAGGGGAGGGCACTTATTGGGTTATTTTCATAATTCTGTAACCTATGATTTTATTGATTTCTATATGTTTGATGTTGTGAACAGTTTAAATGATAATAAACTAAACAAAAACTTAATTAATTGTGTTGGTCAACCCAGCCCATACCCAAATCTCCATTTACCATAGTTTCCACGTGTGTGCGTCTTGTTGTCACATAACTGTGTGTGTGTGTGTGTGTGTGTGCATGCGTGGTTAAACATATATGTGACATATATGGAGAGTAAAATTGTCTGCTAACAAAGTACAGTCGTAAAGATAGGCTGGGTAGTTTAAGGGTAGAATCTGTCACTGGTTTGAGAAGATACTCTAATCTTCTCATTCCAGTGACAGCTTCTGTCCTTAAACTATTCACTCGTGAAATCTATTTCGCATACCTTATTTCTCACTTATTTACCACTTTTTCAGTTCTATTCAGACGGGACCAAATCTATCTCTAATACCTATCTAAATTTACGACAGTTACTTTAAGGTGAGGATAATCATTTAGATTTCTGGTGAGCGCAATGCCACTCCTGTGTGCGTAAGGCACTTTGAGACAGAGAAGTTTCTCTGTTTGCTCCTTGCGGAGCATGGAAACACCAATGCAGCTGGTGTCCATCACAAGCCCACAAGAAGCATTTTTGTGCTATTGCAGTGGTTGTTTCGGTAACAATGTGTTTCATATGATGAGTTCCCGATCTCATCAGTCGGTATGTACGACATGCTTCAGAGTGCATGGACGAATGTTGATATGGATCAGTTGCGAGGTGGTGTTTTATGCTCATTAATGAGAGTATTCGTTGTACATATCGTTGAATATTGTTCTATGTCCATTTTATTATTATTTAATTAATGTTATGTGTCAGATAATTTATGAGAGCACGTGGATCCACTTGGGAACAAATTATGTCTCTTCTCGCTCCTTATGGAGCATATGGCCACCAGTGTGGCTGGCCTCCGCATGGAGACCGTACAAAGCATTCAGATGCTCTTGCAGTTGTGGTTTCGGTAGCAATCTGTGTTACATGGTGAGATTGCCAACCTCATGCACAACACCATACTAGTCTAATTGTGTGTGTGTGTGTGTGTGTGTATGTGATAGTTGAGTGTGTCAGGTGGCGTGGAAGGACTGTTTGGCAGGTGAAAGTATCGTTTCTCATTATTTAACTATTATGATTTTAACTAGTCGGTGAATTGTTTGCGTTTTAGGATTAGCAATTGAGCACTGGCTGGGTGTTTTGTTTGTTTGGTTACTTGTTTGATGTTTTTTCATTAGTTTGCTTTGTGGGTTTGGGTCACTGACTGGGTTGTATGAATAAATACAGCCCCTGCATTAGAATCAAGAGTTTTATTGTTGTTCGGGTCGGTGCGAGTGTGCAAGAAAGTGATCACAACAGCATCATCATCTCTCGCCCACCCTATCACAATTAGTGTCGTCGGCAGGATAGGCAGACAGTGACACCGAGCCAACAGCAAACGAACAAATATTGTAAACACCCAGCAGTGCATTCTTGCAGCAAGATGGCTTCGAGGAGTACATGTGTTTTGAGCAGAGGGGAGTGCGAGGATGCAGAACCAACACTAGTGATGGGTGCATCAGTAGTGCAAAGTGAGGCCCAGAGCAATGCGCCTGTGAAGGTAGTATGCGTGACGTGCCGGAGGTAAGGCGATTTGGTGGAAAGGCAAGTCCCACTTGGCAAGAGTTTGTGAAAGACGTATAGGCCGTGTGGAAGGTAGCGCCCTTTACTGCCGAAGATAATGTAGACGTTATCTGGAATAATGTTATATCAGTGGTATCTAGAGAATTACGGATACGTGGCGGAGCCAAGGCCAGCCCTGAGAAGCTACTCGAAACAGTGGAACAAGCCTACAGTGAGCGACAACTAGTCAATGAGATGACTAGGGATTTCCAGACCATGAGTCAGGGGCCTAGGGAATATGCTGTTTTCTTGGAATGCAAAAAGCCTGATACACTAGTGCAGATAGCCAGTGTAGAAACTCACACTGAAAAGGACGCACTCGAAGCAGAAGTACCTCTCCTAAAGTCCCAGCTAGCTCAGCTATCACAGACCAGTGCGCAAGCACAAAAGGAGGTGCAAAGAAAGAAAACACCTCGCCAACCGCGGAAACAGCCAAAGCACGATGAGGGGGTGTGTGAGCAGGAACCTCAACTAGACCTTATTGTAGGTGAGAGTCAGGCTGTTGACAAGGAAAGCTGTGATCTGACAGTAACAACAAACGCAGTTGCACCGACAAGGCGACGAGGGGGTTGCAAGTGGTATAGTGTCGACAGAGTTTTAACTAGTCGGTGCTTTGTTTGCGTTTCAGGATTAGCAATTGAGCACTGGCTGGGTGTTTTGTTTGTTTGGTTACTTGTTTGATGTTTTTTCATTAGTTTGCTTTGTGGGTTTGGGTCACTGACTGGGTTGTATGAATAAACACAGCCCTTGCCTTAGAATCAAGAGTTTTATTGTTGTTCGGGTCGGTGCGAGTGTGCAAGAAAATGATCACATATCACAACAGCATCATCATCTCTTGCCCACCCTATCACAAAGGAATTCAGAGATGTAAAACAAATACTGCCACAGTTTGGTGACTATTTAGTTATCTGAAGATCTGGTATAAACCTCCACAAGCTTTGTAAGGATCTACGAGTTTGTGACGGTATTGCCTCCTGTTATGATTAAAATTCATAACATGTCCGTCGATATCAATGCGGTTCGACAAGCTGTCATATTTGTTTATGACAGGTGACCCTTGGTTACAGGAAGTACGTCATTGCCTTTTGGGTCTAGTAGCAGACGCCGGGAGTAGCGGTCTGCGTATGTTATCGATCTGTAAGGCGCTCTTCGCTGTGTGTTCTTCAAGGCAGGCGGACGCATGTGTTATAAGATCCTGAGAATTATTATACTTCACTCGACTCCTACATTGTTCGACCACTAGCTCATCCATACATCTCTGTGTGATGAGTCTAGTTTATGTATGATATTAATTCACATGGATGTCAGGAAAGTGAGTACAAATATATTTATGAGAAATCTGTCGAGGACATTGTTATAGTGACAGACGATATAGAAATGTACCGAAGGACTACCTTACTATATTATGCCTATATGTATAATGGCTTTACTAATGATACCCGAGGAGCATCGTTGTGTTCAATAAAACTGTCTACTTGAATTGTCCAGACTGGCCTTTGGCAGTATTCATTTATGTTGGTGGAGAAAGGCTGTATGCGGGGACTAACTACATACCCCTACATGAACTTGACCTGAGTAGTGTAATACTCATTTTACTAACATAAAACACCCCACTATACCTCCACTGCTTTGCAGTAGTTGTCCAACAGTGGCCAAAACTCAAGAGTATCTAATATGGGCTTCAAAGGTATCTACCTTCGCACAAGATCACTCTTGGCAGAGATGTAGATAGAAGGGTGATGACACTTCTATTACAAAGGGAGCCTACACTAGATATTCAGAAAAAGCGAGAACAATACTGCTTTTGCTGAGTATGTTAACTCCGTAATTCTGCCAACGCTGTTGTGAAGGATTTAAACACTTATTAATTTCAGCTCGTTTAAGCCCCCACCCCTGCTTTACTCAGTGGAAATCTATTATTATAGTATAGCTCTGTTTAGAGTGTGGGTAGTAATTTGACTGAGACAAACATGCAGTAACTTTAAAATGATTAAATCGAAGTTAAATTTGTAACATTACAAATAACAAAATTTAATAATCACTTTAGGTTTCAACAAGTGGAAAATAATTTGAAAAGTTATGGATCAAGAAAAGTTATCATCATGGTCTTTAAGGATCGGGAAGTGTTACAAGAAGTTCAAGTGGCAGCATAGATTTGAGCTTAGCTGCCAATGACGGTTCTGCTCCTTCTTATGTGTTGGTTCTTTTCAATCTGCTCACGCTCGCTCGTCCTGGTCAAGGTTGTCGGGCGTAGCTCGTTTCCCAGAAATGTCAAAGAGAGTCTACCAAGTGGGTCCTTCGTCTTAAAGCTTAGGCCACTGTTCCCTTCTTGTTCCAGAGATAGTATGTGCTGCTGGTACCACCAACAACTATGGTAAAAGAATAGAACGATACGCTCTTCTGAGTATGGCGTTTTCCACCCTATAGTTATGGGTTCCTATCTTTCCATACGACCATCCCAATTACTCAGACTTTACCCTCCATGAGAATTAAGGCGTTTGGCAGGGTCCTCTGTGTGGTGGGTTTAGATGTTATGAATGTTGGTGTTATTGTTATAGTGTAACTGAGTGAGGTCAAGCTGTGAAGGTCTCTGAGACTAATAGATAATAAAGGTGTGTTCTCTGAGAACCTTTCTGCTACCACCCTAAGATCTCAATCAGACTTAGTTTTGACTAGTATGTCTGACAGCTACGTCTAATGTCTAGGGTAATGAAATTGTGGTATAATAAAATGATAACAAATACACTTAAGAACTTTATGAAAAGTAATTAACAACACCCAGAGTTAAGTTTAAAATGTGAAAACTTTTTTACAATTTATTTGTTCCAGTATCACAATTTTGTGTATACCGGAATATTGAACTCAAAATGATAATTCAAAGTATTTACATAAAATTAATTCAATTTATAACTGAGTATATTATTATTCACAACTGTAATTAAATGTGTCAATCTGGAACATTGTCAATTTATTCTTGCTCCTATGAGTGGGTATTGATTACAAGAACGTTTGTCTTCATCACAATCTGAATGATCTAATATACATTTGGGAATTGAGAGTAGGTGAGTTTGATATATCAAGTGCCCGGAGACAATTTCTTAACTGAGTGGTGTTTGGTATGCAGGATGAATTTTGGTTAGATCACCAGCCTCCACTGCCAAGTAAGGATTCTGCTCTTGCAATATAACACGGAGGCACACAGTCGATACTGCCTCAAGTCTTTAGATGCAGAAATATAGACAGGTATATGTTGACCTGGGCTCACTTTGAGTCATAGATGAAACCCTGGAACGATATAAATGCGTCCTACTCAACCTCTCATATAACTCTCTCTTTCCCTAACTACTAAACATTTTTAATCATATTCAGACTCAGCATAGTAACTAAACAATTAGTTCACGTTCTTAATTGGTTGTATACCCCATTCATGGTCAAATAAACTTCAAACTACAGTTTGACACTTTCCTTGACAAAGGAAACATTTTAAGTTAACAATATCAAGTCATGTACAATCACGGTGACTTGCTGAAGAAGACGGCCAGTGGTTTGCCTGGTCTTATGTCATAATACTGTACAACAATTTCCCCATTAATATTTAATTTTTCTTTCTCCCAAAATGTCAGAAAGCCTGTCTGGCTTTTCTACAACATGTTAATATATTTCCTAACAACTCTGTGAAACAACACAAAGTTTGATGTTGACTTCCCTCTAGATACTTCTACCCACATTATTTTCATACATGTTCAATAATACATACATAATAATAATATAATGGTGATATAAATGTTTTCTTTCTTACCGCATCAGAGAAATATTAACACTAATAAGTTTGATTTGCGATAAATATGGTCAAATCCAGATCGCTTGCTGGTGCAGATCAGCAAAGTCAAGATAGTACTATTATCTCGCTTGTAGAACAACTTTAGTGTAGAAAATTTCTTTTACAAGTGGCCCCGAACACTAACTACAAATTATTTTTATCCCTCCGTTAGTATATTAGTCTCCAGCCAATCAGGGACTGTTTGGCTTCTAGCGTCTTTTTATTCAAAACTGAACTCAATTTTCAAATCTTGGACTAACTTCCCCTCTATCCCCACTACAGGGCAAACTGAGAAAGATTCAAGTCTGTTCGTCCATCTGTCTTCGTCAATATCTCAGTTATTTCCTAAAAGTTTATAATTCTGACAAGTAATTAGTGATCCTATTGCTGACTGTCACACAGTGGTTTTATTCTTTTATTCTTTTATTTATTATATTCACTATTATCGTTTTTATTCTTCATTTCTTCAAATAACATATTTTTCTATCTTGCCAATTCAAATCTGTAAACACGAACTCGTGACACTAGTCCTATACTCCTTTTCTTCCCCTATCCGTACTGTATTTTCAAAATTGTCCACGTTAAATCGTAATTTTTTCCTTTTTTCTTAACTGTCGTTCTCATTCAGAACGAAACAGCGCTTTTGTAGTACGTCACAAAAATTCGACAACGCGTTTGACGCATGCTACCTTATAGTTACTTTTTAGCCCGAATACGACTGTGTGTGTGTTTTGGGCTGTGTCGCGTCTAACAGCGTGGTTACATAAATAGAACCGTGTGTCAAGCGAAGAGGGGTTTTGCAAGGCGGTGGTAATATTTGCGTTAATTGTTACTGCAGTTTCGTTCTACACTTCTGGAAATTGTCCGAATTGCTACTATTGGTGGCGTTAAAGTTAAAATCGTACGTTAATTCAGAACGGCAGTTTGGTGTCGCAGTTCTGGCACAAGTTAATTGTTAGTATCAAGGACGAAACTAGGAAAGCGAATAATATTTGACGGTGGGATCATTGTCTAAGCATTACTACTGTTGTGGTTTTTGATGTTATGCAATGTTGTTGTTCTGTAATACTATTGTACTGAATGAGGTCAGCTGTGAAGGTCCCTGATTATAACAAAGTTTGGGTTGAGTATTTCAGGACACCTTTCTGCTACCACCTTATGACCTCAATCAGACCTATTCTTGACTAGTATGTATGATAGCTACGTTTAATGTCTAGGGTTATGCAAGTATGGTGTGATGGTAATTAATTACACAAACACAAACACACACACAAACACCAATATTAATCTATGTGATTAAATCAACCAACACCAATTGTTAAAAGTTAGTAATATACAATTTTTTCTATAACTTTATTAGTCCTACACCTAAGATTCTTTTGGTTAGGACTGTCAAATCACATGAGATCAATTTATATATATATATATATATATATACATAAATAATAGGCATACTTAATTAACTAAGAGAGGACAATTTGTCCTTAATCATATATATATTGTAGTTTTTATGGTATTGTAAAATTTCTAGCTATTTATAAAGTGTTATGAGCTGGCTGGTTGTGGTGTTAACATCACGCCCAATCTTTTTCACAATGTTTCTTTTCTCTTGATACACTTTAATTCTTGACAGATAGTCTTTATTTATATATTTTTTTCAGGTTTTATGAAGTGGATAAGTTGACAAATTCTCCTCGTGCCAGGGCTTGTTTACTTAACTGGCATTGGAGGATTGAACATAGATGTATGATCTGCCAACAGCCACGGTTGATCTTGTCCCAAAAGAAATAGGGTAAGCCGCGAGTACCTCTATCTCTGCTGGAGTAACTTTTTCACACAGGAATCTGGCACCTTACTAGTGCCAGACAAAAACCCTGTAACATGAAAATTATGTTCTGTCTTAGCATAATACCTAATCCATCAAGTTTACAAACAATACAATATTTAACCTAAAAGACATGGATCAGATCTCTCTGACCAACTCAGCACATCTCCATAAAATGAGGTAACACTTTGTACAAGTTTTCATATTCCTCTTCCTAATGTCTGCAACGCCTCTACCATTCTCAATGATCTTTTTCCATACAATATGATAGGTGATGTGATTCCTGGTGACAACCTATAAATATTTTACTACTACCTCTCTGGTAGCTTGATAACATGATGGAGCAACAAATAGGCTTGTATAAGTCTACTAATGACTTCTTTACTTACAGTCGTAATGCTTTCTTCATTACCCAAGTCAAACAACCTAATTAATAGTATAAATAATGTTAATAATTTTGGTCTTACCACAATTCAAAGAATACACACACAGGAACGTTGAATTAGCACAACCTCAGATGTACTGCTTGCTGGACTATGGCGCCCTTATACTTTTTATTAATTATATCTATATTCAAGGCACGACACACTTATCAGCTCTCAAGCGTCCTGCTTCTATGAACAGTCTTCGTGAAAATGGCACCGAGCCTTCAACTTTCCCAGTAATCTAAACGGTTTCGACCAATGAGATTTAACTACTAAGTTTGTCCATTCAAATTTTTAAATCTAAGGTCCAATTTCGGTCCAATGTTAGTGTACTTCTGTCGGCCTGTCCGTCCGAAATTGGCATTCGTAAAAAATAGACTTGGTTTTGGCCTAACTCTACAAAAAAAATATTCACTTTGAGCCATCCCATAATATCTTTCCCCCTTTCAAACTCCGCTCCAAATCATATTACATTTTCCTCTCAGTCCTAACGTTCCCCTCTTTTGGACTTTGCCCTACCTGCTCATGCCTCATTTCAACAACTCGTGCAAAAATACGTTACCGATAGCGAATGTCAGAACACCAGTGTGTTTGTCACTGTGTCTGTGACTATCTAGTATTATGACCATATCTTGGCTGTTAGTTGGACTATAGGGTAAATGAAAACATATTTTTTGTCAGGAGACACTATGGCACCCGAATATATAAGTTTTATGAGCCTATGTATAATGGTTCAAAATTCCATAATTTTTTCCATGTTAGTCTTCAATAATATTGAAACCTATAAACTAAAACCTGTTCCATTCTTTCTACCGCTATTTTCAAACTAAAAACGATAGTCTCCCGTATTTCGTGAGAAATACGTCAGTTTTATAAGAGCTAAGGTTGTTTGCGTGACCCAATTGCCGAACATATTTTGAATTTGTATCGTATTTTCAAACGGCTAACTGACACTATCGCGTTTTCGCTAGGTTTTTGATTCAACCACGCGTGCAGACGGTATCATTTTTCTGTCTCTCCCCTCTTTCACTCCGTCTGAACGAGTAGGCTTTTCGTGTCATGTTATAAATAGTTTTTCAAGGACACTAGAAAACGATGGTACTATCTTTTTCACAATACTGTCTGCTAAAATCAACGCGCTTGCGGCGTGGGTGAAGACGAAACTTCATAACTCCACTATTTTCATTTCCATCTTATTTTTATACTTACAATTAATAATTCTATCGGTGTATCAATGTACATCGTCACAACTACTGCACACAATTCAGCGCTCTACTGGCGTTGAGGACGACGATAGGCAAACACACACGGGCTGGGTTTTTTTATTATCATGGGAGTAAAATCTTACTGAATTTAGCGATTGTTTCGCAGATTTCGCTACACTCTGGAGCAAATTTTGGGACTGTTTGGCAAGGAAGAACATTCCAGCACCTCTGATTCATGCTATGCAGAGCTTCTACAAGTCTTGCAGAAATTATGTGAGGACAGCAAACCATAAGTCAGAAGAGTTCAGGACCACCACTGGTATAAGACAATGTGATATCCTGTCACCTTGTCTTTTCATACTCCTCATGGACGATGTCATCAAGGCATGTAAGGAGAGAACAAGAAAGTATTCAGTGGGGTACTGGAAGATGAGGCAGGTCTGAATTTCAGAGCTGGCATTTGCTGATGATGTTGCCCTGAATGCTAAATCAGAGGCACATCTCCAATTCAATTTGCAAGTCTGGATGGAAGAGCTGGAGAAGAGAGGGATGATCATAAGCAGCTCGAAAACAAAAACCATGGTGATATCACGAGAGGAACGAAGACATCAGATTAAGCTAGGAGAACAGGTCCTGGAGCAAGTCGACCACTTTAAATATAAATACCTAGGATTTTTTTTTTAAATAAAGTTTTGCCTCGTTTTTGCGAGGCGCGTCCCGTTCAACCTAGTCGGTTATATTAGGGCGCATGTCCAAATATAAAAGACCGTAAGGTCTGGTATGTAGTTTGCCTCGGATCTATATTTGCTACGAGCTATCAAAAAACTCCAATCATATTCAAACAGGCAGGTTGTGGGGTAATTTTAAAATATTCCTATATTGGATTATTTTGAACGTAAGGCAGAGGTCAACTCTCCCATATGTGGTAATAAGATGTCCGATGCCCTTGTGTACAAACTTACAAACAGATCGGTAAACTCATACAACAGTGTGTTCAAAATGTAACCATCATTATTTTATCAGAAAGTAGCCTACTCTTGTCATAACCAGTAGGATAGGAAACGCTTATGTCATAAGCCTCCGCCGCTTACACGAGATCTTGTGCTAATCTTAGCCAAGCTGTGCCACTCCCTTGCGACTGCGAGTAATTATCTCAGCAATTAGCGTCAAGCAAATGTGATTATTATCACCTACAGGGCGTGTCAAGCAATTCGACAATACTCAAACATCTGCTACTTAGCAGAAAAATAACGAAGAAAGAAAGAAAAGTGTAGCAATTGAAAGCACATAATAAAAATCAGTTTCACAAATGTACCGATACTGCCGGGGTGAAACAAAGATCGAAAGGGGCCGCCCCGTTTTGTCACAGAGTTCAAATAAACAAGGTTTCAAAATTAATATGATTTACGAAAAAAAAAATGTTCCCCTTGATGCTATGGTTTCACATAATTCCAGTAAGGATTCTTTCCATAATTTACTTGGGGTTATTTTCATATTTAGTATAGGAAATTGTCTTCCTTGTTTTGTAATACTCTTACTATTTATTAACAGTTTTCCATATTTATTATTTTCTGTGTGTATACGGAATGCACATGTAAAGGGGTAAAAACACTTTTTAGTAACCGCTTTTTTCATTGTACTAAATGTACCGAAAAGCAGAAGACAAATTCTCCAAACATTCTGTTGCATAGATCAAAAATATATCGCCACTTATCATTAATCAGTAAGTCGTCATATTGTTTAAAAAAATAATAATTAAAAACCAAATTTGTTTCGGATTATCGGACTGCTTCCTTTTGTAACGTTCAGTATCGAGTTTTCTATTACTAAATACATATTAAACGGTTTTGTCATTGTTTATCTGAGACTTCATTAATGTAATTAATATTTACCTGACTTTCCAGTTTGGAAATATTATCTTAAGTTGCATTATTTTGGGAGATGTGTGTATCATTTTAAAATCTAGGTCAACTCGACACGGTTTCTTTTAGAAAAAAAAAGGTTTGCCTCGTTTTGGCAAGGCGCAACACCGTTCAACCTAGTGCCCTAGATTCTTATAGAAGAATCTAGGGCACTAGTTCAACCGAGACACAAAGTTCGTCAGTTATATTAGGGAGTATGTCCACAAATAGGAAACCTCGTGGTCTGTTATAGCAGTGACTGATTCTGTTTAACGCAGCTTCCCGACAAAGACTTTGGTATAACACTATACAGAGAGAAAATTTTTTAACATGAATTTTGTGCCTGACAGAAACTCATGCATCAAGAACGGTACTTTACAAAAAAACTAACATGTAGCGCCCATCCATCTATCCATCTGTCCGTGTGGCTGCCAGCCTATCTGTCTATCTTTCTGTCTGTCTACCTACCTACCAGCCATCCAACAAACCAGCCAGCTAGCCAGCCAACCAACTAACCAACCAACAACCAACCAGTCAACCAACCAACCTTTCTCTATTATATTTCCATTTCTTTTATCTATCCCACTTTTATGGCGTTTTTTTTCTTTTCGTGTTCTTTTCTTCGGTTCTCTCTTGGTTTTCTTCCAAATCTTTTTCTGTTATTTCTTTCTACTTCATCTGAATAGTAAGAAAATAAAAACAATGTTTATCTGCCAGCAAAAGACCCAGCCTGAGTGGAGAGTTCTCATCGTTGAAATAACTTAAAACCTCATTTAAAAAATCTCCAATACCTTGTCACATTAATGACAAAAGATGAAAAATGTAGCATGGAGATTAATAACCCGATATAGAAAGCAAATAAGCAAGCAAACAAACACATTCCATAACATTAGGAATGTCATATACAATA
>JAMPIV010018029.1:37500-295000 GCA_024509875.1 Oreohelix idahoensis
CAAAATATGTAATCATAATGACAGTCCATGTTGACGAAGAATCTGAAATAATTGTATAAAACTCAAACACAGTGGCGTCACGCCATAATTAATTTGTAAGTATATCTGGGTGTTATAGACGTCGTAACTGTCACTATCATCAGCAGGATCTTGACTGAGGCTGACATGTTTTCAGAAAGAAAAAAATGTCCTTAAAAAATGGATACTAGTGACTTTAGATGATGGTGGGTAACGAGGGAGAGTACTATTGGAGAGAGAGTACTCGTTGGGTATTATAGCTGGGTGAGTACCTTTTTTATTATTAGAGAAGATTGATTATCCAATAAACCAATGATCGTTGAACTGGACGTTTACGAATTTGACATGAGGAAGTTGGCGATTTCCATCAAGATAACTTTTTTCCTCGTCAATCGTTGATCACAAGAGGATGGCGTCTGTCGCACTGTCGAGTGGGTGGTGGCTGCAGTTGTCGAGGGTAAGGATGAAGTAGTGTTGAAATGGTGCACCTCATGCTGCGTTTTGTGGGGCTGTCTGCGTTTTCTTCGCAATTTAATACGTACGTGCTCTTGAGGTAACCTCACAAACTTTGCTAACGGTGGGGAGTCATCTGTTGAGCCAGAATGTGGGCGCTTCGTTGCTGTGCGAAATTCAGTGTTGTCTGGACTGTTCATACTTTCGTGGTCACTCTCGGGATCTGCTGTATCTAGGTCAGATTCGTGTCTCAATGGAGGTGATGGAAGAATAATATCTTCCTCAAGTGTGCATGTAGCGCTGTGTGCGTTTTCTTCATTAGCCGGTGCTGTGTGTTGAGTGTCATTATCATCAATATACTGATTGTTGTGAAGTGCCCTACTTTGAATCGCCTGTAGGGGCGTCTCGTCTTCACTATCCGACTGTTCATCTGAGTGGTAGTTGCTTGTTGAGGGTTGTTCGTTTCTATAGTATGTTTGTTGTATAATAGGCTGGCATGAATCTATCCTGGTGTCAGGGTGTTCTGGATTAACCTGCTAGGCCTGTAACCTGGTATTTTGATATTCTAGTCTTTCGCGTAACTCAGCGAGGGGAATATCGTCTTCACTGTCGGATGTGCTTCTATATTGTCTCATTATGTTGACTGCTTCACGAAATTGGTCATTTTCAGCTGTGTGCCTTTCTGCTTCTGAAACATCGTCGTCTGTGCTAAACTCTGACGTAGTGCTGGATGGTTGATGATATAATGTAGCTTTTCTTATTGGCCTATTTGTGGTCTCTAGGTGGTATAATGGGTCGACGATCATCTTTTTTTATTTGCGTGACATGGGCATTGGTAAAGATATTTCTTTCTTCGTTCCATATTTTGTAATTAGTCGGGGTTGTCTTATCTAGAATTTTGAAGCCGTCTAGCCAGCGGGCATCAAATTTGTTATCACGGGCATTTTTTCGGTAGTACACTCTGTCGCCTACGATAAAGCTTTCAAGCTTGACATTCTTGTCGTGTTGTTTCTGTTTCTCTACAAATGCTTTCGCAGTATTCTTATGTGCTATTTGGTGAACCTTGAATTTCTCTCTTAAAATCACTTCTATGGGGTCTTCACCTACATATTTACATTGGGGCTGTAACATATTATCCAGGGGAAAAGAGGGTTCTCTTCCATAGAGCATATAAAATGGCGACATACCAGTAGTGTCGTTTATATTCACTCTAATGGCCTCCAATGCATGGTTGATGTAAAGATCCCAATACTGTGTATTTCCACTGATATACTTCGCGAGAACATCATGCATGGTTGAATGTAGGCGTTAATTTCTGCCATTTTACTGAGGGTGATAATAACTCGTGGTAGTATGGGTAATGTTGAACCTCTGAAGCATTGCTTTGAAGGGATTCGCATCGAACTGTTTGCCGTTATCAGATATGATGCGTCTGGGACAGCCATGTCTTGGTAGGAATTCTTGGATAAAATATTCTGTAACTGTTTCAGATGTGATGTTTTTGAGAGGGTATCATTCCGGCCATACTGAATACTGGTCTACTGTGTGCAAGATATATCGGTTCCCTGACTGTGTGATGGGATATGGTCCCGATATATCGATGCTGACTGTCGCCATTGGGAAATGTTCTGCTTGCATTGCTTGGAGTGGTACTCGTAATGGTTTCATATTTCGCATTTTACAGATTCTGCATGTGTGAACATATTCAATGACATCTCTATATAGTGAAGTCCAATAGTATCGTCGCCTAATGATATCTAATGTCTTGTCTCTCCCAACGTGACCATTGGTATCATGAAATTGAGACAAAACCAACGGTACTAGGTGTTTCGGTATGTATTTCTGTAGCTGTCCGTCTTGTTTGGGGTCAATGTGGTACAATACTTCGTCTTGGATCGTAAGCGTTTGAAATCTGTTTGGGTTTTCTTGAGCTTGTTTCATGAGTTTTGTTATGTCTGGATCTTTCTTCTGCTCACTTGCCATGTGGAAGCCATCTGGATCACTGTCTGGGTTTGATTGTGATTCTTCTTCTTCCTCGTTCGCCCTGAAAAGGACGGTGGTTGCGTTGTGTCTGTTTACGCCGTAGCTGTGATATCTGCACCTTTCGGTCGACACATCCGACTTCAGCACGGCATTTTTTAGGGACCGGGTTTGCCTTCCCACTGCGATCCGTACTCGCTCAGCCAGACTGCACTGCTGCAGACTGTTTCCAGGACCACCACGTGGAGGTGGAGTACGGTCTTGACCAGCTCTGGTTCGCTGGTCCTGATGCAAGCAGTCAAGCTATGGGTCGCTGACTGCTTTCACTATTGCTGCATCTTCGGGTCCCGATTGTGATTCAGACCTCTGTGTGTTTTCAGATATGTTATGTTGGTTGGAGCTAACAACATTAATTTGTTTTGTATTATCATCAATTTCCGTCGATTTGGATGGTTCTTCTTTTACTGTAGTGTTCTGCGTTTTACTCTCCTCATATGGAATCCTATAAAAGCTTAGCTTACTCTGCTGCTCATCTTTGGAACTATCTTCCACATTATCTAAAACATAACAGCCTCAGTCCCTATTCATACAATCGTAAACTTTTCGAATACTTTATGAGTTCTGATTATCTGCCCCCCTAATGTGATTATTTTTCCGAACAAATGGTATAATATCGAGTGTAGGTTTAATGATGATGTTAGTTCTTTTAAACATATTTTGTTTCTTGGTAATACTTAGTTTGTACTTTTCAACGTATTTTATTTCATGTTTATAATTAGATACTGTGAATGTGAGTATGCTATTATTTTACCGTTACAACGTTGAATTCCTTGAATTGATGGGTAAAATGTATGTGAGAATAAATGAAATCAGCATAAAAGACGAGAGAAAGGAAGGGCAGAATGTCAGACGGGCCTGTGAGCCCAATTCTCAACCCTTTGAAAATAAAGTTCGTTCGTTCGTTCCTAGACAAAAGATCTGCACATGTGTTCATTGTTCCGGGGATGTACTCCATGATGGTATCGTAGGATTGGAGGTTAATGGACCATGTCTGCAGTTTCTTAGGTTGTTCATGTGTCTTAGAGAGCCAATTGACTAGGGGTTGATGATCCGTCCTGATTATGTGCCTGGTTCCTCGTACATAAAAATCAAATTTCTGTATTGCATAATGGATTGCGTATGCTTCCTTTTCTGTCGTCGACCATCTCTTTTGGGACTTAGATAGAGCATGCGAAAGAAACGCGATAGGTTTCTCATTGGGGATTTCTGGCAAAATTGGTTTTTCGTTTAATGTGATGGGTTGGACCGAACATGCACCAATGGCGTTGTCCGAGGCGTCGGTATATAATACCATGGGTTTGGATGTGTCTGGGTGAGCAAGTAAGGGGATTGTAGTCAATGCATCCTTCAGGTACTCGAATGATTTCTGGCATTCAGCAGTCAAATTAAAACGAGCATACCTTTTGTCAGTTTTATCAGGGGTGTAGCCGCACGGGAGAAGTTAATTATGTGGCGTCTGTAGTACCCAATGCACCCAATGAAACCTCTCACTTGTCGTACTGTAGTGGGACTCCGCATTTCCCTGATAACCTTTACTTTATCTTCGACTGGACGTATACCATCAGCATTTATAACAAAACCCAAATATTTTGTTTCTTCTTTGAGAAACTCACATTTGCTTAACTTGAGTTTGATTTGGTGTTTCCTGAGCCTGTCAAATACTAGTTCCACTTTATGAAGATGGTCCTCAATGGTTCCCGCTGTATGAATTAATATGTCATCGATATACGCGAGTGCGAAAGGTTGCATCTCCTTCAACACCTCATCCATCAATGACATATAAGTTGCCGGGCTTCCCTTGAGGCCAAAAGGCATGACATTCCATGCGTAACTGCTCATGTGTGTAGTAAATGTGGACTTCTGCTTAGCCTCCGGTGTCATGGGGATGCAGCAGAACCCTGACCTAACGTCTAAGGTGGTAAAGTATCTCGAGTTGCCAAGGGTCGAGAGAATGTCATTAATTCTGGGTAGTGGGTAGGAGATTGTCTTCGTGATTCTGTTCAAAGCGCGGCAATCGCAGCAGAATCTATTCGATCCATCCTTCTTCCCAACTATGACGTTAGGTGACGACCATGGTGATATGGAACGTTCAATGATGCCAGCTGATAGCATCTCATTAACGGATCGTTCTACTATCTCTCTGTGTTTGAGTGGGGTGAGGTAAGGTTTTAGGCTAATAGGCTCTTCGGTAGTGGTATTAATTTCTATTTGGACTGTTGATGTACGACCCAATTCCAAATCATTTAAAGCAAAGACATCGTGATGTTTTTTCACAAAAGCGGTGAGCCGTTGTTGGTGTTGGGCCGAAGTATGTAAGGTGTCCAACAACTGTGTTAATTTGTCTTCGGTATTTGTTTTTATGTCCTTATGCATACTTGTATTTGATCGTTGTGTTTGACCTATCACTCCTCTTTCATGGAAATGGTCCAGTGATCTCTCTGATTTTCTCTGGCAATATTTATTGTTGCTCTCTGGTTCTCTCCGGCAATATCTATTGTTGCTCTCTGGTTGTCTACGGCAATATCTATTAATGTTCTCAGATTGTCTCTGGCAATATGTTTTGTTGATCTCTGGTTTTCTCCGGCAATATCTATTGTTGCTCTCTGATTTTCTACGGCAATATATTGTTGATCTCTGGTTCTCTCTGGCAATATTTATAGTTGATCTCTGGTTCTCTCCGGCAATATGTATTGTTGATCTCTGCTTCTCTCCGGCAATATGTATTGTTGCTCACTGGTTATCTCCGGCGATATGTATTGTTGATCTCTGGTTCTCTATGGTTATATTTATTGTTGACGTCTGGTTCTCTCCGGCAATATGTATTGTTGATCTCGGGTTCTCTCTTGCAATATGTATTGTTGCTCACTGGTTCTCTCTGGCGATATTTATTGTTGATCTCTGGTTCTCTCCGGCATTATGTATTGTTGATGTCTGGTTCTCTCCAGCAATATGTATTGTTGATCTCTGGTTTTCTCCGGCAATATCTATTGTTGCTCTCTGATTCTCTCCAGCAATATATATTGTTGATGTCTGTTTATCTCCATTTGTTCAGTTTTGTCTGGCCACTTTGTTTATGGGGGGGGGGGGAAGATTAACTTTTGCAATTATCGCACCTCTCGCAATGGATGATGTTTGTCCTGAGGTATTTACGATCATGATGGGGAAATCTCGGGAGCTTGTAATTTCTGCAATGCCCTCAGTAATGAATATCAGTGGATCATCGTTTATATCTTCATCCAGCAACGGTGCAATTTCTACTGTCTGTCCCGGTCGAATGTAGTCTGATCCCTTTACACGACCTTTGGTTATTATTAGTGAGTTTTGTGGAATGGTCACTGGAGGTGTGAGGCGTACCAACGAAGCTATGTGTAAATCATCCTGGAGGTTGATGTATTCTCCGTTTAGTCTAATCTTGTGTAGATCGTAGTATATCCGGGCCTGGTGTTTGTTCAGGAAATCACGTCCAATAATAAGATTCCGAGACATACCGCGTGTAATAATGAATTTATGGTTTATTTTCTGTTCCCCAACCTGGAATGTGATAAACGCAGTACCAAGGGATTTCATTTCCTGGCCGGTCACCGATGCCATGAAAGTTTTCGTGGGGTGAAATTTCACAAATTTCTGAATTTTTCGAAAACGTTGTTCTCGTATTAGGCTTACCGATGCTCCGGTATCCACCAATGCTCGATAATGCATGCCCTGAACAGAGATGAGACAGGAACTTGGCTCTGGGTGGATGTTAATGTTATTTACTACAGTCTGCTGCCTTTTATTGCGGTGAGAATGATGTTCGGTGTTGTGTGACTTCTTCCTTGTTGTGTGGGACCTATAGGGTTTATAAGTGTTCCATTCTGTATAGCTCACGTCAGCGGTCCGATCTAACGTGTACTCGGTCCATTTCCCGAAGCAGGGACATATTGTGGTCTACCTCTGGCAAAACCATGTTGGGTTGCGTATGCGCGGTTGTTCTGTCCTTGTTGTGGTTGGTTATAACCTCGAGATTGATTATGTTGATACGTTCTATGTCCTTGTCTACCCTCTCCGAATGATCCTTGCTGGTGTATTTCTTCTGTTTTCCCGCCTTTTTCCACACGTCCCGTTCTTTTTTTCACACGGTACAATTTCTGCACACGACTCCCTGTTTTCGATTTTTTGCACAAGACTTTCTGTTATTTCGACTTTTTTCACATGTGTGATCTTTTCTAACTTAACAATAGGATTTTAAAAAACCAGATCACACAAACATTCATTTCCCACTTTCCGCGCATAAAACCCATTCATTATTATCTGGGACTGACCTACGTTTGCACTGCCAGAGCAGTAACTGCCAACTGAACTTAGAATGATACTGCGTTTTGTGTAAAAACGTCTTATTTGATTTTGAGGTCTGTCATTTTTATATGTAGCATATTATAGCACGTATAAATGCTTAGCGTGGAAGTAGTAGGGATAATGCTATCGTGGAAGGCCAAGCGGTCACACGTGCACGAGGCGGAACTTATGACATAATCGCTTCCGGGCCGACTGGTTATGACAACATTGCTTTCTAATAAAGTAATAAGTATTACAGCCTACACATCTTGTCATGTGAGTTCCCCGATCTGTCTGTACGTTTGTGCACAAGATCATCGGACATCATATTACCATATATGGGAGACGTGACCATTGCAAATTTTTTCCATGTCGGAAATATTTTGAAAGTACCACACCCGACCTGTTTGAATATGATTGGAGCGTTAATTTAACTCCATAACAAACGAAGGCGTGGGAAGATAGGAATATAGTCTGACCCATTTCGCAATTTTATTTCACTGTGAATTTCACGCTCGCTAAGACAACATCAGACCTCGCCAGAGTGAAGACTATATTCGTAATTCCTTTTTTTTAAACGGATCTTTTATTGGAGAACGAAATAAGAATTACAAAGCACAGGAAATCTCTACATTTTAATAAGGAACACCGGGACTAGGAAACTGAAGAAACACACGGAGTCAGAGAGGGAATCTATATTCAAATTAAAGACCCCGCAGACACCTGTAAGAGACCGACTCGTCTCTCTTATTCATCTGAGCAACAAGTCTGTAGCCAAGATTGGCGTGAGTTGTGATTTACATTTCATATTTTATTACTAACATGTGAACTAACATATATATGTAAATATTACCATGTGAAGTTTAATGTGTAAAACGCGCTATTGGATGTCAAAGTCTTTTGAGGTTGGCACTGCATGGACTGGTGATTGTTTTATTGATAGTTTTGTAAAGAGAACTTAAAGCATAACGTAGTTCTAGTTCCCCATGGAGCAGGGAGGGAAAGGTGAAAGAAATGATGTACATTCTAAGAATAATACTTACAGTTTCAAAGCTGTTCACTCAGTGTAAATGTAAACGAAAAAACATATACATGTTAAAATTAATATAAGATTCAAACTTTTCCACAAGTGTAAATATAAATGAAACATAAATAAATTTATAATGTGAACACTTTTCAAACAGTGGAGGTGTAAATGTAAAACATTATATCTGTACGTTTAACCTTTTCATTTAAATGTAATGTAAAGCTAAAGCTATTCAGTTTAAATGCAATTAAAGTTTTATCTCGAGGGATCAAATTTAATTCTCATCGAGGGTAAATTCTGACATTGGATGGTAGAGTAGAAGAGGGGGGCACATAAATATGTGTCGAAAAACGCCATACTCAGAAGAGTGTTTCATTTGTATTTCTGTTATTGGTGGTACCAGCAAAAAGAACCATTTCTGGGATAAGTGGTTACGCTTTAAGACGGAAGACCAGCTTTGAAGACTCTTCTAGACTTTCCTGGAAAACGAGCTTCACCTTACGAACCTTGACTAGAGACGAGTGAACGCAGTGTACAGAAAACCAACTCATCAGGAGGAAAAGGATCAGAATCGTCACTGGCAGCTAAGTTAACCCATATGCTGCCACTTGAGCCTCTTATCAAAAACTATCACCCGAGTGATGAAAACTTTTCTTGATTCATAACTATTGAAATTATTTCCAACTGTTAAAACCTAAAGTGATTATTAAATTTTGTTATTTGTAATGTAACAAATTTAACTTCGATTTAATCCTTTTACAGTTATTGCATGTTTGTCTCAGTCAAAGTTACTAAACGCACACTCTAAACAGAGCTATATTATAATAATAATTCCACTGATTAACTCATGTGTGGGGGCTTAACAATAGAATAAACCCTTGCTTAAATTCTTCACAAACGTTGTCGGCAGATTCCAGAATTAACGTGCTCAGCAAATGCCAGCATTGTTTTCGCTTATATGAATATCTTGTGAATATTCCTTTATGGTAGAAGTGTAATTAACCTTCTATCTACACATCTGCCAAGAGTAATCTTGTGTAAAGATAGACTCCATTTAAGCCTATAGTAGATACTCTTGAGTATTGGCCACTGTTGGACCACTACTGCAAAGCAGGGGAGGCTATTCCGTCACAGATGTTATGATGTGGTACAAAGAACCTATTAGATTGTATGGAAAACTAGACCTGGGCATTTAGTGAACAAATGTGAGAAGCACTGCAGGCAACAGTGATGCGAGTTTTTATTTTTTTTTATTTTTATCCTTTTCAGGCACGATAACTAACGAAGTACGCTTGCGAACTGCTGAACAAAGGATAAAAAGATAAGAAGACTCAACCTTCATCTGGTAGGTAATGGAAGAGGAAGAGTTGTGGTCACGTCTTTCCCAATGAGTCTCAAGTCGAGTCAAGTCTCTTGGTACAAGTCTCTTGTCGAGTTGCAAGTCCCTAACATTGGCTTCAAGTCGAGTCGCAAGTCGAGGTCTAAAATCGAGCCTTATTTTAGATCTAACACTGTTTATAGCGATAATCCCGCTTTATGGAACTATCATATCGATCACTGCAAATAATAACGAAAAATTAATAATGTATATTTTAGTACTTTTACTATTTTATTTACTGACATTTTATTTGACCAAAGTTATTTTTCAGATTACATTTTATAAATAATACCTTCTCAAGCATACTGCCTGTCACGGATTACCTCCCCTGCTTTCCAGTAGTGGTCCAACAGTGACCAAAACTCAAGAGTATCTAATATTGGCTTCCAAGGTATCTACCTGCGCGCAAGATTACTCTTGGCAGAGATGTAGATAGAAGATTAATGACACTTCTACCTTAATGGAGCATTCACAAGAAATTTCCAGAAGTCACGAACAATGTTGCATTGGGCTGAACAATTGTTAACGCATTATATCTGGTCCCTCGCCTTTTGTGAAGGATTTAAGCAATGGTTTAGCCTGTTCAAGCCCCCAGTTGGTGTAATCCAACGAAATTCCACTTATAAGTAATAGCTCTGTTTAGAGATAAATATATGTCTAGGTATATATATATATATATATATATATATATATATATATATATATATATATATATATATATATATATATATATATATATAATATTCTGGCTCATACGTTTGCTTTCATACATATAAAACTGAAGCGACTATGATTGTTTAGTTTTAAAAGAACATGTAACAATTTTAATAATGAATTAATCTTTAACTGCTAAAATAAATATGGAAAGATTGGTGAAATTTTGTTTACAGTTTTCGTCACGGAGACGTAGGTGAGGATTTATCAAAAGTATGTTGCTTTCTCCTATTTTACAAGAAACTTAACTTTCGCTGAATCCTGCAGCTGTGGTTAATCAATTCTGTGATGACGAAAGCCTTCTCCACACTCTCTTCCACTGTAGGCGGGTAGGGTGGATGCTTTTCTCTCACACTAGCGGCGTTAGTACCCCAAATCGTCGGATGGCTTGTAACCACGAAATTTAAAAAAATGGAAAAACAAATGCCCTCTGCTAAGTACATTTGTTTGGAACCTTAATAGGCGCATCTTCTCGTTGTCCACCCACCAATGTTAAACTCGTCAGAAGAATTTAATTCTCAAGCACGCACATCGTAACTCCAAGAAGATGGTAAAAATTCACCAATATTACTCTGAGGATTAACGGGTAAAATATATCTGGACAGTAAGAATTTGATTTGTGCCTGAACTAACATTAACGAGTTACCTACATCTCAAAAAAAAAAAAAAAAGCTTGACTGCTTGCATCAGAGTCAGCGAACCAGAGCTGACTAAGACCATACTCCACCTCCACGTGGTGGTCCTGGACACAGTCTGCATCACTGCAGTCTGGCTGAGCGAGTAGGGATCGCAGAGGGAAGGCAAACCCGGTCCCAAAACTGCCGTGCTGAAGTCGGATGTGTCAACCGAAAAGTGCAGATATCACAGCTCCGGCGTAAACAGACACAACTCAACCAACGTCCTTTTCGGGGCGAACGAGGAAGAAGAAGAAGATACATCTCAAAAATGATATGCTACACTTGAGGCACACATGATGTAATCATCACTCATTACTGCTCCAGTCGGAGTCCTGGGGTCACCTCTGCTTTCGGGTTTCCGCACGACTAGTCAGAAACAGTTATAAACTCTTGCTGTAGTGGTTCATGAATATACTGTTTTCATATGTTGAGGTTGCCAGCCTCATATATAACCACTTAGCAAGAAACCTGTAAAATTTACATTAGTAAGTAAATTGTTTACGCTTCACCCCAAAATTTTGGGAATACACAATCTCCTTGCAGAGATGTAGACTGGACACAGCTCTGTATTCGATGCTTCGAAATCACTTAGGTCTAGGAAATTAGAGTTAATTCCTCTGACGGCGGGTGTTCTGCTAAATCACTGGCGTGGGAAAACTTTTGTTTAATTCCTCAATGACTGGTGATCAAATTCCTTTGTTTCCAGTATTGTATTAAAAATGCGGGTTTGCTTGTAAATTCCTATGTTGCCCAATACTCGATCTGTTACTTATAGTTGTGGAATTTCTAAGTCCAATGTCTCTTTTTGACTTTCTGGCTTTTATGAGTCGTAAGTCTGACGTTTGCGCTGCAGTGTGTGTACTGACTTTGATTTCACTACATTATATTTCACAATCCTCAGTTCAAATTCCAGCTGTGTTTCCGCCTAATTCTCCAATGAGATACATTGTATATTTCGGGCTCTCAAATCAACCAATTCAATCGAATCTCGTTCAGCACTACATAGGTAGGGGTGTTTCAATTTCAAAAAAATACCCTCATGTGTTTCAAAATATTAAATTTAATATCCACGCGTGTCCTCTTCATATCGTTGCGCCAGACTTCCGCCGGCATCTCGTGCACAACACATAAGCACCATCTGTGAACTCATTTGATGTCCAGATGCTACCTATCGCCAATATTGTCTCTCCAGGCAGATTATCATGATAATCACACACAGTGATGATCCCGTGAAACGATAAACGTATCTACCACCTGTGTAATCTGCCCACCTCAGACGGCTATCTCAGACAGACAATATTGGTTTCTATAGATGTTGATCGGGCGAGACCGTCTTTTCTTGATAAGAATCTCGCTCGCTGACCGGTGATAATGACTGGGTATAGTTACGATAATACCCCAGTTCACCTGGCGGATCGTAAATAAGTCTGAGGAGTGGGAATCAAGATAAATACAGTGCCATAGCAAATACTTCCGTAGGGGAGTGGAGTGTTAGAGACTTTCCCCTACTAGATTCAGCATAGAGAGTAAAATAGTGGTGCATAAAATATGCCACATGGAAATGACAGGGGAGAGAAAAATAAGAAAATATCACTCGCACGGGAATGTAATGCAATCCTGCCGTAGTGTACTTGAGATTGCACAACCGTATCGTCACACTGCCCCCCTCCGACCCCAACCTACAACGGAATGGAGTTAATAATACACGTGATCAATACTAAATCTTAAGCTTAAGCGAATTTACAGGTTAAGGACACATGCTCTATTTTTTTCCCGATAATAATTACGCACGGTATATTTCCCCCTAAGTAATAGTATTGTTCTGACTGTAGCTGTGTCTCGAGATGTTTGTCTTGCAACAATGTCTAATTACCGGTGAGTCCGACAATTGGAAGTAAAATGTGTTTGCACAATAGAATTCTTTTAATGTTTGTGTGATATCGCTTAACACAAGAGATTGTTTCTACTTAATAAAGAGTGCATTGGGAATGACGACGGCCAATCGTTACATCGAAATTGGTACATCTCGAGTCAAGTCGAGTCGTTCATGCCTAAATCACAAGTCGTCTCTAGTCGAGTCGCTGTGGTGACGAGTAGATCCTCTCGAGTCGACAACACTGGGAAGAGGAACACTTGAAAACATCGCGACCACGGGAAAAATAGAGAGAAAGAGTAGTAGAAGAAGACAGATGGAAAAAGATAATCGATAAGTTGACTTTATGCCATGTAAAGAGATCAGCAATAGAACTGATGTAGAGCCTCAAAGATAAAGATCGAGATCATTCTGTAGACTAACATGATTGTCTTTACTTCCAGACATGGTACTTGACTTCTTTTCATCACATTTTTTTCCTCATCTCTAATATACTTTTTTTTCATTCCTTTTCATTTCTGTTATCTTTCTTTCTTTTTTTTTCCTTCTACGTCTTACTTCACATATTCTCTTTGTCCTTTCTTGAATTCGTCAGAACTTTTCTTTCTTTGTCTTCTTTTATTTCTGTATCCTATATCATCTTTGTATAACCTTAGTCTACCTTTCGATTCCTAATGTCGACTAATCCCTCGCAACATTTGGCTCTTTCTTCTTTTCATTTTCTAAACCGCCTACGCTCTTTTCTCTCTTTTTCTCTGTTTCTTCAGTCTTCTTCTTTTTTTTTTTAAATGAAGAAAAATAGCCCGTTCAACCTCTGATGGGTTATAATTATGATATATATTGTTTTCAATTCCAAATAATATGAAAAACTGCCGATATGAGAAAGTGGCATCACAATTATCAAATCATTGTAAATAGGGACAATCACAATTGTGCTTATACGTTAAATAAATAAACCAACAAAAAAAAAAAAACAACAACAACAAAACAAACAAACAAACAAAATCAAGAAGAAACTCTGAACAAGAAAAATATTAAAGTGTAGGGGTGTAAAGGCCTGGCGGTTCCAGTTATATAACTGACTTTAACAGATAATTAATTGACTTTCATCTGTTAAAAGTCATAAGCATTGGAATAACAGCATCAGACCTTCACATTCCCAGTCACTATATATTAACATTTGTTCGTGTTAAATATTGTTTGACTATTTTATGCAGTTCCCTAGGTCTGTCTACTCTTAACACCTCTTCTATATTTATAGGTAAGTTGGATGCTTGCAAATAATCTAATATTGGTATTCTCATTTATTCATACCTCTTACATTTTAACAAGAAATGTTCTATATTATTGTCTTGAAGACATACTGCACAGTAAGGTTCTTCTATTCTGAAATAGCCGTTTCCCAGCTGTAGTATGAGAAGTTTCTTATTACTGGGATTTTTCAATTCCCTAGATATCTGACATTTTCTTGTTGGAGCCTTGAACAACTTATATGCATGTCTTCCTTTCAGATTTTTATCCCACTCTGCTTTCCATTCAACTGTTATTACATCTTTAATTAAGCTCTTAATCTCTGATTTACTCGTCCCTATATTATTAGATTTTTATCAGATTTACCTTTCTTAGCTTCTTTATCTGCCTTTTCATTTCCCTCTATGTCAACATGTATCCAAGAAATTAAGACTGAACATCCTCTGGAATATAAGTATGTAGTAGCCAGAAATAACTCCTCTGCTATATCAGGTCTATTACATTCTCGTAAGTTTCTAAGTGCTTTAATTGTTGAAAGAGAGTCAGTTAAAACTGGTAGTTTTTTGGGAGGGTTATTAGAGAATATTTCTAGTGCTTTTAGTATTGCCACCATCTCTGCAGTAAAAATGGATGTATTTTCCGTGATGCTATATTCTTTTGCCATTTTCCATATTGGAATATATATTCCTATCCCCAATTTGCTATCCTGTCATAGAGAGTTTTATGTTCTATAAATTTTCTATATTCTCTTCTTTTTTCTACCCGTGTCCTCTATTTTATTATCACTCTTTATCATTTTCCTGGGTTTTTCGCATTCGTACGTTTGCGACTATAAGCATTACAATGTTCCCATTCAAACTTTCGCCTGGTTTCGTTTTCTCATTTAGAAACGCAGTAGATTACCTAACGTGTCAGTCCCTTGCACGAGATGATTTTAGGTGGAATTACAGTCTATCAGACATGATGAGCAGACAAATTGTCTACATTTGCAGCTGTCACGAGAGTTTTTCGTCAGGCTAGCTCCCGGCGAAGTGTGAAATTGCCCTCTGCAGTGGAGACGGGGTCGTCTGACATTCGCATCTGACATGAGCGCTCACTGTCCGATAGTTAGACGGAGGTGTGAATCGCGCCAGCCATGCTCACTCAGAGCAGACAGAGTGTCTGGCATTTCGCCTCTGACACGCGCGCTCACGGTCAGATAGTTAGACGGAGGTGTGAAGACGCACTGGTGGCAGTTACGGCATGCGTCTAAGCTAACGCAGGTGTTAGGAGAGGGGAGAGATCGGGTTTTTGGAAATAGTAGGAGCCTTTGTCTGGTTTAAGATATTAACCAGAGTTTGAAACTTGATTTCACTCATTCTCCATTTTCAGTAGACGTGGTCACTTCGTTCTAGATACTTAAACTTATAAGTGAAAACTCATAGTTTCGTTGTGATACCGTAGTTCTGTGTTGAGGTAAATATTATATTTAATATATCTAGATTTTGCGAGTGATTAAGTGTAAAATCGCCTATTTTATCCTACTAGTTTCTTTTGTGCAGAGTGATTAATTTATAAGTCTGTTACAGCGGAAAAACAGAATAAATTATAATTTCTAGCTTAAAATCATGTAGCTATAATGAATTTAATTTAACTGCTAAATAATCAGACGAGAATAATTTTTCTAAACTAACTTATAAATGCTAGATGCCTCATGAGTGTTGACGGAATACGTATGTATTCCTAATTCCTGATGATTGATTTTTATATATAACTTATTTCACGGGAAAGTTTAAACGTCAAGTCAAGCTCTACGCTTGCTGTTCAAAATGTAAGTTATATTGAGTACATAATATGTAAAATATTTCATATGTGTTTTTTCTTTATTCAGTGAATACTGGGGTAACCCAAACTTTGCCGGTGTTTAGTACAGAGACAAACCTGTGAGAATTATAAACATTTTATAACTTTAACCACGTGGGTTTTTCAAGTAACACCTGTCTGACAGGGCGTGTGCCTTCAGAGATAGACAGAATACCAATCCCACAAACGGTTTTTTAAAGAATAAATGCTTATACTGGGCCTTTGAGCCAGATCATATTTCTTCACAAACTCTAATGTACATGCTGCCTTGTGGCGAGAATAATTACAGAAAAAACATTAACTTTTCCGACATTATTTGACCAAGTGTGTGGTGAACCAAGATTATCTGTTGAGAGAAGTTGTCCACCGGTCATCTTCCTAATTAAGGGAAACCTCGTGTTCTGACACTGTGTGCCCGCTGAAACCCAAACTCTTACCTCGTGCATAAGTGACATTAACTTAAATCTGTAAAGAAAGAACGATCGGCTGAAGAGGACGCTCCCCGGACACGTTGAATGAAACCAATATCTGCAGAGCTGGGTATCCGCTTCATCCACAGATAGACAGATTAAACGAAGGGTACACTAAGGCTTGCGCCAGACTGCGAACAACCACACGATTGTAGGTAAGGTTGTGTGAGTCAGGGCCCTGATGAAAGAACCGAATGAAAGTAGACTGAAGGATGTTCTTCGTTTGATTCACTCACTTTGTAACTTTCCTTATGCAAGATTTTGTTGCTAAACTATATTTTTCCTTAGAATAGATACTGCTATCAAAGTCAGTTCATACCTTTAAAAGGGGAAAATATTAGACCCAAATCATATGTATCTGTGACTCTTTGGGCTATCATCGTTCTCCTAACGGGACTGTGGGCTAAACATCGAGGGAAGATCATAACTGTGGGTCTATCATTTCTTGTAGAAATTCCTTGATTTTTATGACTATTTGTATATGCTTTGATGTAATTTTATGTGTTGTGATGGGATTTTAGATGATAATTAAAACTGCCCTTAAACTTAATCAGCGTGTTGGTCAGCTCGTTCTAGAATATCTATATAATCATCTGTTATAGTTTTCCCACGTCTGTACGTCTAACTGTCGTCTTGTATGTGCGTGCACGTGAGTGGATAGAAATATATATATATATATATATATATATATATATATATATATATGTGTGTGTGTGTGTGTGTGTGTGTGTGTGTGTGTGTGTGTTTAGACTGTCTGACTCCTCTACATCTGTCGTAGAAGATATGTGAAAGAGAGAAGATTTCTCGATTTCAGAGACAGCCTCTATCACAGTCTACCATCTCACTCGTGGAAATCTATTGCTATTACTGTCACTCACTGTGACTATCACTTATTCAAATCTAATCAGAAGGGACCAACCCAAGTCTTAATTCTCCTATCAAAAAATCTACGACATATCCTCTCCCTTGGATCCATCTGTGTAAACAGTAATGCTGTCTTTTGATATTTGTTGTATATATTTATTGGTTGTGTTTTTAATATTTTCTATATTATTTGTTTTCTTAAGTATTTCTGCTAGGTGGTAGTCCATGTCTGGTTTCTTGATCTTCCAGGGTGGAATCACTGGCTTGTATTCACAACTCTTATTAATTGATGTAATTAATGTACCCAGATGGACAATTTCCTCCATATACTTCCATCCTGTAGGGTATCTAGTGGTATTCATTGTATTGGCCTGAGTTGTTAGTTGGCATCTGGTAAAAGCTGTATGTGCTGGGTGAGACTTATCTAACATAACTCTGTTCATGTAATTTAGTCTTAACTCCTTTCTCCGTAATTCCAAGGGTAGAATTCCTAAAGCTACCTCTATAGCTCCCATTGATGTTGATCTGATTGCACCTGCTTGTACATAAAGCCTGATGCTGAATTCTGTCTAGTTTAATCTTGTTACTGTGTGCAGCAGAGTCATATATTATACTTCTGTGACGGTGCGAAGACGTTGTGTGAAGGAGAATAAGGATTTGTGTGTAATTTTGTCGTCACTCTCTGGCCTACTTTCACACACGTTCCGCAGTCACAGAAAAACTCTTGATGACAGGGGTCCCACTTTTATTAATGAAACCCTATCAGGTAGCATAAGAATCATACAGAAACAATGTTCATTCATAACCCTCCACTCCCAAAGGAGCATAGGCCTTCAACAAACACATGCCAAGTCCTCCTGTCCCGTGCCATCATCTCAAGTTCTTTCCATGTTCTCCTCATCATTTTCACCTCTGTTTCCAACTCTCTTCTCCATGTACTTCTTGGTCTTCCTCTGCCTCTCTTGCCCTGGGGGTTCCAGAACAAGGACTGCCTTGTAATGCTATCAACAGGTTTCCTCAGTGTGTGTCCTATCCATCGCCATCGTCTTCTTCTCATCTCTTGTTCCACTGGCACTTGTCTAGTTCTTGTCATCAGTTCCACGTTGGTAACCTTGTCATACCATTTTAATCCCTCTATTCTACGCAAGCACCCATTTATGAAAGTCTGTAGCTTTTTGGTTGTTGTCTTTGTTGTTCTCCATGTCTCCGAGCCATACAATAGGACTGACTTCACATTTGAGTTGAAGATTCTTATTTTCGTGAGAAACAATGTTGTCTGCAAGTTTACTTTGAAGACAATTCCTAAGCAACACCATATAACCAAGCTATTTAGGTAATACCATCTAATAACCCAGCACAGACTGCTGGACTCTCTGAAATAAAATGAAACAAAATAAACTAGCATCGTACTAATGGACAAACATAATCTACTTAATAATACATACATATGTGTGAAATTATGCAAGTACGTGCACTTAAATGACCATGTGTGTGTGTGTGTGTGTTCATGCAAGTCTGTATGCATGTGTAATCAACAATAAACATATCTCAATCAACAACAATGCCTTCATACGCATATTAGATACTAACTCCATCATCACGCGAGATAAAACTTAAATGAAGCACTTCTATCTATGATGAAATATTCCACACAGCGCACTGGTCTAAATGACATCAATTTATCAGTATCTTAGAGGTCTAGCTGCTCTAAAGAAAAAGGAGATATATACTCTATTCTTACAGCTCTGTACTAAATGTAATAGGCATAGGCTACTCACGGAGCTAGAGGGTACGCTAATCTTTCTCTCACAATAATCACTGATGTAACTGATAAAGCTTGTTTCTTGCACCAGATTGACATGGACTGGTTTTTTTGTGATATAGCTCGTCCAGTCACAATGTTCTGTAAATGGGTCAGGTTACCGACTGTTGGGGCCCTGACAAGGTGTACTGTTAAGTGCGTATATTCTGATGCAATGGGTGAGTGTAAACATCAATAATGATAACGCGAATGAATGACAGTTCGACAGGTTCACAGGACACTCACTCCAATCACAGGTGGAAGTTAAGGATGGCTGGACTACTGTGGTCGTTTCATACTGTTTAATAGGACGCACACACTTAGACAGTACGTGTATAGTTACAGGAACACAGGTCGACATAAATAGCATATTGTTGATCAATGGTCTACCATCTTAAGTTAGCATTCATGTTGAATAACATCACAATGGAACATCTGTAGACAAGCACTTAGATTTCCACTGTTTATCAATATAATCATCAGGCCTTACTGACCGAGCGTGTCAGTTAATAACTACTGTTCAAGCCTGACTCCTAGACAGAACCTCTTTTCTAGCAAAGATTCCTTTAGGTAAAGTTCAGCAAATCTATCTGAAGATAATGTTAACCCACCAGTATTGGGTTTTCTTTATAACTGTGATCTCTTAATCATCACCTGATAATAAGGGGCATCCCCGTTCTCTGATTGATGATCGACAAAGTTAGGATCCAAAAATGGCTTCTGGTTCCCTTTTGAGCATCGCTCACTATACGGATGTATAGCAAATCTTCAATAGAAGCTTTGTTCATAAACACAAATGTTTCTACAAGGATCAGCATATTCTTTCATCTTAAATGCTGCATACAATCATCTACAGTGCTGCTAGGTAACATCTCATCCCGACATATGGATATGGATAATCCTAATGTAGACATCTGCCCAGTTAAGCCTAGGACGACAAAAGTTCAGTAAAATGTTCTTTACCTGGGCATGGGAAAAACACTAGCAGAACACATACGCCCCTCTCCTGGCGTTATAGAATAAACACGGGGGACTAGTAGACTTAATAAACATATCAGAAATCATCTTCTTCCCCATAACAAATCATAGAGATCACAGACTGGGGAATCGTCTTCAACATGGCTTTCGCCCGGCATTCCATCATCCCGGAAGACAATCTTTTTTTCTCGGCATGCGCGGAAACTCCCTGACCTCAAAGTTCAGTACAAGGAAAAATAGTTCCACTTAGACATACCACGATATCACGATATAAGACCGAATCGTCTGAAATAGACACAGAGTAAACATAGACTCGGACCATAAACATTCCTGCATAAACCTAAGCAAGAACAATCTGTTTTCTGGCCCAACAAGGCACAGACTAACGAAATCCAGATTCATAGCCAAATTCGATCTCCAGGGGAGATAACCCATATAACAAAAGTATCAATCAATCATGGGTGATATATCTTTGGCCAGGAAAGCATCCTGATTCTAAAAACAAATATCTTCCTTCCGACAGATAAATATTATAACAACAATATACATTGTCACCAGTAATCTGTTGGTAAAAGTAACATTAACCACACTTACGGCTCACAAGAATGCAATATAACCATTATTTAACACTACACAACTAATAATAATAATGGTAATAAATACACACTTGTATACAGCGCAATGCGACACTAGAATTCCTCTTATAAATTCACTTAGTACTTTACACATTTAACACACAGTCTCACTGTTGAAAATAGCGATGAGATATACGTGAAATTACACTTAAATCGCCAGTCAGCTTCTATCAAGCTATAGATAGACAAACGCTACAAAGCATTAACTTTTAAACCTGAAAGTCTAATATTACTAAATATAAAGTATTATAAAAATGTACTTATATGCAAGCATACCTCTATGTCGTTAGTTCTCTTAGCACAGACGCAACTATGCAAAAGCCCAAACCTCAGTTGGTTATCGTACGAGGGCGCATTTTGCACAAGAACAATCTTGCTACTTCTCAGCTCTCTCACTGAAGCCTCTCACTATTTGAGTTTAAATCTGCATCTCCAACCATGCACCACATGATAGCTACGTCAAAATGTCAGGGAAAACTCCATCCATCTCTCTAGGGAGCAAATCAGGAGTCCTATGCTCAGTTTGGATGACATGAGATCACATTTTAGTAAAGATTATCTTTCTAGGTTCCCACAATTGAAGTTCCGCCCAAAGGTGGTTACATTCCCACGATATTTCTTACCTGGAGTCACACCTCACGGTGTCGTGCTCAACAAGGTGTTTTCCCTCTGGTGTCAGACCGCGCCAAGATGTCTAACAACCGATGGTTGTCTCCCACGTTTCACATGTCTGTCTTCTTCACGGATGGCGAAGGTGTGTTTCGTTAAAATCGCCCATTACCGGGTGAGAATGCCAACATGAGCACAAATTCACACCGTAGACTAGATCGACAGCTATTACTCAGTCTAACATTACACCTTTCTGGCCACACGGTCACACTTCCATAATCTATTTTTCCTCTAATAAAAGATTTATAAAAATTGAGCATTGTCTTAGTGCTTGCACCCCATCCATTACCTTTCAAATATCTTAATAAGTTAGTCAATCCTCTTCAAGACTCTACTAGTTTATGTATGTGTTTATTCCAGTTCAGCTGTTGGTCCAATATCATCCCTAGATATCGAGTGGTTTGCACTGTATTAATGTTTTGCCCTTGGATATTTATGTATATAATTTTGTTTTTTACAACCCTACCTTTACTGAAGATCATTCCCAATGTTTTATTTGTATTGAGCTGAAAACCCCATTTTGTCATCCATTTACATACTTTATTTATTTGCTTGTGTAGATCCTTATATAATTTTGGCAGATGTCTCCCAGTCCTCCGTATAGCAACATTGTGGTGAAAAATTCTAATCCACATATATAAATTAGAAAATAAATGTAAAGGCTAACGAAGTAATTCAATAGAAAGAAAGAAGAATGGTGAAATATCAGTGCTTTCACAATAGCGTACGCCTGTGTTGTAGAACGCCATAATGGCTGAACCAGAGATCCCCTGTTTCTACTTCGTCTGCACAACTGTAACGCTTCCACGTACGATAGTAAAAGCCTACAGCATCATACACGCGTTTCTAAAAATAAAACTGGTACTGTATTTCTTAGACGACCTTGATAGGCACACTGCTTAATGACTTAGATACTAATACTACATTAATGTCATTATACACACTACGTTAACCTAAAAGACAGACGGGCTTAGAAGAGAGAGAGAGAGAGAGAGAGAGAGAGAGAGAGATGCACGGAGGAACGCCAATCCCACGCGAAAGGCATGCAGGCCTGATTTTTTTTCAAATAAACAGTGATAAAAAACACTAACGATACGAGGTTAGGTTTTGAAAACAGGTTTAAGCTCTTATTGGGAAACCTGACATTCTACTGATTTATGTCTAAGCTCCTGACATTAGTCTGACCGTACAGAAGACATCCCTTGGTATAGAAGGGAACGGGTGGTAAAAAAAACAAATACACGACTATCCTAGAATAATACATATTTTGAACGAAGCCACTTAGCCTCATTAAACTTATATATTTGTGTGCCTTAGAACTTGCTGACAAAGAATATGTTATGTGTTACGCAAATAGTCTAGTAATTAACAAATTATAGCCAAAATACTATAGTGGGGTTGTCTGACAGCACAAGATCATATTTGCTCATAATGGCATGTTTGAAAAACACTGCTTTAGGGGAAATGAGGCCAACAAGTTAGATACGATTTGATTGGCTGTAGTAATATGTAAGGCGAAACCTTATTAGTCGAACTGCAAATACTATTATTGTTGTTAATGGCTACGTGTAGGATGGGTAAAATTTTTTCAAAGGCTCTTGTAAACATGGTCTCATTGGTTAGAACGTTCGATATAGTCAAATAGAAGCGTCAGTTCAGGGCCAGTTTTGAAAATAAATTTTGTGAGAAGTAAGTGCATTGAGATCAAGCTAATATTTTTCTAATAAAAGCCTGGGATAAGGCAGATCAAAATTGTGCCAGAATTCATCGCCAGTCAACGTTACTTGTGTATATTTCCTTGAATTGTGGTAAGCTAGACATATTTCCTATATATATATATATATATATATATATATATATATATATATATAGATTTATATATATNTATATATATATATATATATATATATATATATATATATATGTATTATATGAAAATTGAATAGGAAATGATAAAATGTGTCTGTATGTGTGTGGTTCAGTAGCAAACAGAAGGCAAAGCCTAGATATTGCTCCACCATGTAAAAGCTTGTCAGAGAGGAGTATAACTGCATAGGCATATATGGGATTGCCAAATAGTAACATGACACCTATCCTATTGTATAGAAGGAATTAATGCTGGAATTGCAGAGGCGTTGTAACCATTAGGGAGAGGAATACTGGTGTATATTGTCACATGAGAAGCTAGCAGTTGGCCTACAGCGCTGAACTCTGTGTTTGTAATGTCCTGTACTTCAGTGTGGAAATATATTATATATTAGTTCTGAAGAAGGAGGTACAACCTTCTTATTTCAGGGACCGTGGTACTGAAGTATTAGAGCAGCACCTGGTCTGAGTTTTGCTGGATCCAGAGGGCTGGCAGCAGACTCCTTGTCCAAGATATTGACCAGTGGTGTATTTCAAGATAACTGAGAAGCAAGCGAGCAGAGGAGACAGTTTTCCCGCCGCCGACACATGAGTTAAGAATTCGTCAGCCAGAGCAGCTCACCCTTGTATAACCCACCCTAAAATTGACTGTAATACTAAATCAAGAGGGACAGTTATTGTTTTACAAATAAAAAGAACTGTGAACCCTTCAATATTATTTCCACCAGTAACAAACACATGAAGTCGTGATGACAAACAACAACCTAGCTTCAAAAGCCAGTATTACCTCATAGTACTACATCACAACCCTACACACATATTGTAATAATATTATATGTCAGGACAAAGATCCTTTGTATAAATTTTGCACATAAACATTGTGGTTACATTTGATTGTGATTCCTGATTCACTCTGTAGTTGGATCAGGATATCTATTATTGAAAGAAACTAATACATAATTTAAAAGTTAACACTTGACTTACTTAAGCTAGTCTTCTAGAGTGTTATATGTATGTGCTTGTCATAGTGTCGTAAAGTGTTGTGGATCTTAATAAAAGTGTTTATCTGTCTGTTGGTTGTTGTGAACTTACACTTCATCACTATCATAACCCTAGACATTCAACGTAGTCATCACAATATTCCAGAATAAGTCTGATTGAGGTCTAAATGTGGTAGCAAAGTAAGGTCATCTGTAACACACTACACTTATTAGATACAGATACCTTCACAGCTGATCTCAGTCAGTACACTAAGTCCCCTATAACTATTTATATAATCACAACTTACCACATATATCATCTGCAAACTGTGACAATTTATTTATTATATCAATAAATTCCTCACCTAAATCATTTACCACTATTGTAAAAATTGATGGAGACATTACTGATCCTTGGGGTATTCCATTTTGTTGTTCATACAGTTCTGATCTATCATTGTTTCCCTGAACAGTGAAATATCCATCTTGCAGAAAATTCTCTAAATAATTATATATATTTACCGGTTACTCCTATCTTCTTCATTTTAAAGAGAGCACCCTCTCTCCAGCATTCATCATAAGCCCTAGATATCTTTTCTAAAAACTCACTATTTTTCACAAACATTTTTCCACTTGTATATGTATTTCTCACAGCAGCGTAGTTGGGGGATGGGGGGGGGGGGGGGGGGGGGGGGCCATCTGAGCACATTATCCAACAGAGGCGCCATTTAATATATATCTTTTAAAAACACTCATCTACCCACGTAGCGACACAAAAACGCTTACATATATTTGTTTCCTGCAAGTGAAACAAATGATGAACACAATGGACACATTGGAATATTTCAGTCTGTTTGATCGCTTTTTATTGTTAGATACTGTTGTGGTTGCTTCATTGGTTATTCGTAATGTTTGAGCTCATCTTTGAAACGAAATATAATTTAGAAATGAAGACCGAGAAAAGGCGAGGATTACAGTAGAAATGAAGCAGGATACAGATGGTACATAAATCGTATGAGAATAAGACAGAACGTTTATTAATCGCTAAAACCAAAAAAAAAATAAATAAAATAAAATAAACAAACAACAAATACAAGGTACATACCTTTTTTCCCCGCTAAAATTTCTTAGTCAAAGATAAATATTCCAATTCTTTTGGTGTAATTCATTTTTTTTTCTGGAAAGTAAGCTCATACACTGTTTTCCCCTTGTGTAATACTTCTTGTAATGCCAGACAGCAAAGATCGTACTGGGAGTTCTTCCCTAACTAGAAGCCTGGTCGTCTGCTAAATGAACGAGTGTAGGCTGCGACTACTGTTATAGTTAAAAGACTTGGATGCCTCCTTTGATGAGTAGGTAAGATTGTGCTGGATGTTACTTATTATAATGAACGATTTTATCAGATCAAAGTGTGAAGACACTGTGTAGGCTGCAATTATTGGATTTTGAAAATTGATTGTGAATATTAGATTTCAAAGCAGGAACCGGTCGGTATCGTCTGGTCGCTGTAACCTACGTTCGAACGAATTATTGCATATAGAAAAGAGGGCACGGCTGGACAAAAATTCTTCTCCAAGGCTGATGACAAATGAAACGTTTCATTCCATTTCTTTGTCAACATGTGATGTCTGCGCTACAATCAGTGCCAGTTTCAACTCTCACTAGACTGTCGTTGGTTCTCTGCTGTTCCAGTGGCGTGCCTGCAGTCCATTGTAAGGCTTCATCCTGCTATATCAGGGGTCGGCAACCAGTCGATCCTGATCTACCAGTAGATTCCAGTGGATGATTTGGTAGATATTTAGGCGACTGCGGCGGAAAAAATAAAGACTTTTTAAATTAAGGAAACTTCGGACTAGACCTCCTGCCGGCATTTAAAATCGTGGTGTCCTCCCCAGGATCACAGGTGCCGGTACTTCTCAATAAAAACTTTCGAGCTGGCTACTAAAATATATTCGTGAGCTGCATAAGATAGGATCGCAATCTTTTCTTTGTAAGGGACACCCTCCTTTTCTCTTCCCACCCCCCATCCCCTCCCTTTTCTAAAATTACCGACTTATACAGCAATCATTATACGCTGTTCGATTAGCGCTTTTTCGATATTTCGCTGTTTCTAGTTTATGTCATATCCTCCTTATACGCTTACAAAATCCAATCTTACGCTGTGCGCAAACTTGGGAGGCAGGAATACAACTTTCAAATTCATTGAGGGTGGTTGGATGGTTAAGAAACATCGTCATTGCTAGCATAAAGAAGCATAACCCCAAAATGAAATTCAGTACTGTGGTACGGTAATCCGTAACATAGAACACAATCTTAATGGTTACAATGTGTTTGTTGAAGAGAAAAACGTGGCAAAGCAAAGTCTCGATTGGTTTTTTTTTTTTTTTAAGGTCTCCCCTAATTTCTTCTGCACCCATTCACCAACCAGCCGCGCCTTGTACATCTTAACGAGAAAAACATTTTTAAGAACTACAAAATCTTCTACTAATCAGTCGTCTGATGATGAAGACAGCTCTGTGACGGTATTGTCTCACCTGCTATGCTGTAGTGGTCCAACAAATGCCAAACTTATATAATGATTGAGGGTCTTCAAATGTATCAACTGTAACATAATTTGTGCAATCTCTTCTTCTCTCCGGCATAATTGAACTACAATTGTAGTGCGTACTGAATTAGGTGCATTATTCTATTGTCAAGCACACTCTTTTTCCCTACTGTCATTGTTCACGTTTCACGCTTCGACGCATGACAGGGCCAGACAAGCGTATCGCCCATCCCTGAGAGATTAATTCAATCTCTAAAACGTGATAATGCCACATTGACGCCAGGTAAATGCGAGCACGAAGTGTTTGCTAAGATTGCATAAGTACTTCCGACTCGACATGAAAAATGTAAGAAGTTGTAACGTAAACATTGACAACATTTATCGGATGTAGCAACTCTATATACGGAGGATGACTGTTTAAAATTTTCAAACGCATGAGTCATACATAATGCTACATGAGGAAAAGTTTTCATAATATGAATTTTGAATGTATTGGCCAACATTTGAGGCGCCGATAAACAACTAAGCGATTGGGAGATTTGTCAAAACGCAATCCAGGAAGCGTGGGCCGAGAGATACGATATAATGTAGAACATCTAGCATACGACACTGCATTCATGAAATCGCAAACGTAGACAGCTTGGACCTTGCCACAGAAAAAATTAGAGTCAGGATTCTGAATTTGTAGGAATGGAAAAACGTATTAGAGCATCTTTTATCCACTGGAAAAGAAAACTCGCCAATATTAATACGGAACCGGACTCTTACAAAAACTACTCACAAATCACATAAGAATTCTAGAATAAGAAATAATATCCCAGACATGTGTTCGAGGCATCAGTGTTAAGTTGTCACGGCTATTTACCCGAGCAAGGCATGTAAAATTTGCCTAGTTACTAGGATGAGTTGTACACATTTTTATACTTTGAATTTTACTGGTTTATACTAACTAGGAGTGCTAAAAATTCATACGAGGCTCGCAACCTCAGCATGTGAAAAGGATACATTCTTGAACCACCACAGCAAGCGCTGGTGATTGCCTCATGTTAGTTCTCATGGAAGAATCAAAAGCAGAGGTAATCCCAGACTCCAAGTGGAGAAAGGAAGTGGATGATGATAACATCATATGTATATTATCATTTCTAATGAGTTCTATGTATGTTTAAAGTTGTTCCTTCAGGCACAAGCTACTTACCGCTGTCCATTTGAATTTTTGTCATTACATTAACTAAAAGAATTGTGATTTTGTTATCACACCCCCTGAGTTATATGATATACACTCAGGGAGAGTAAACATTCTGATAAAAAAATCGGTGACGGACAGCGGGAAAACGCGGCTGATCTAAATCAGGAAAACAAATACTTAGCAGCGGAATGTGTTCTTTTATTCCCTCTAAAGTTGGTGGTACGGATTGGAGAGACCATTTAAGGTTCTACCCACGTTACCAGCTGTACTAGTCTGTGTTCGAAGCTTGAGATCGACACGCGAAATCTACATCGCCCGGGTGGTGAAGACCCCTGCCTTGACCGGAAGCGGTTACTTCCAGAATCCTTTGAGACGTGCCCTTGCCACAGAGATAAAGTGACGGAACCAGCACCACCAACATGTCAGCAGTTTGGAAGCTAAGTTATAAGTCTAGCAGGCCACCTCAAAAGAATCTATTTTAATCTCTCAAACCGAGATCTATGATGAACCATAATTTCTCATAGTTACCATTTCTTTTTTATTTACATTTGTTTCAAAGTAATTGAGCATTAAATTTGTATATGTTGATTTTGACAAATTCATAATTGAATTAATCATTACAGAGAGAAAGGTAAATGTATGATCCAGAACCTTACTTACTTACTTACTTAGTCGTTCCCCTTCTACCGTGAGGTGTAGAGGTTTGGAAGAGAGAGCGCCAGACTATCCTATCGGCTGTCTTCCTCCTGGCCTGGTTCCATTCTAGTCCTCGGTCCTTCAAAGATTGTCTAATGTTGTCCTCCCAGCGGACTCTGGGTCGTCCTCGGGGTCTGGATCCTTGTTTCCCATGCTTGTCATGGTATCCGATCTTCTCCTATTCTGCAGACATGGCCAAACCATCTTAATTGGGACTGTTCTACTTGGGTCTGCAGGGGGTAGGATTTAAGGCCTTGACGTATCGTCTGGTTGCGTACCATGTCTCTTCTTGTTACTTCAACCACCTTCCTCAGATACCTAATTTCTGAGGTTTGGATCTGGCTTTTATGGGTTGTAGTCATTGCCCATGACTCGCATCCATATGTCAAGACTGGGACATAGGTGGAGCGGTATACAGCCATCTTCGTTTTCTTACCAACCTCTCTCTTGCAGAGGAATCCTCGATTTATGGGCTGAAAAAGTCTCCCAGCTGCTGATTTTCGAGTGGCCAACTCTTCTTTGATGCCTCCCTTTCGGTCTATAATAGCTCCGAGGTATTTAAAGTGGTCGACCTGCTCCAGGACCTGTTCTCCCAGCTTAATCTGATGTCTTCTTTCTTCTCGTGATATCACCATGGACTTTGTTTTAGAGCTGCTTATGACCATCCCTCTCTTCTCCAGCTCTTCCTTCCAGACTTGCAGGTTGGATTGGAGATGTGCCTCTGATTTAGCAATCAGGGCAACATCATCAGCAAATGCCAGCTCCGAAATATAGACCTGTCTCATTTTCCAGTATCCCACTGAATACTTTCTTGTTCTCTCCTTACATGCTCTGATGACATCGTCCATAAATGTATGATCCAGAACCTCTAGTATATATTCATTAATATATATATACATATCTATATCGAGCTAAAAAAGGGAATTTCGCGGAATTAAATCAGCTGGGGGCTTGAAAGAGCAAATCATTTGTATCCATCTTCACAAAAGGCGGCGGGTCAGATATAAAGTTAACGTGCTAAGACTCATTCAGCATCGTTCTTGATTTCTGAAATATCTTGTAAAGACTCCCTTGAGGTAGAAGCAACATTATTTTTCTATGTACAACTCTGCCAAGAGTAATCTTGTGCGAAGGTAGACACCTGTTTAGGCCCACATTACATGCTCTAAGTTTAGGCCACTGTTGGACCTTTACTGCAGAGCAAGGGAGGCAACCCGTGACATCAACCTTCGCTCAAGATTACTCTTGGCAGAGATGAAAATAGAAGACTGGTGCTTCTACTTTACACCGGAATCCAAGGAATCTGAACACAAAGTCAGGGTGGGAATTTAGTGTAAAGTAACACCCCAGAACACGTAGAAGAGGCATCTTACACAAGTTGCCGTAACTGTTTCTCTGAGCCAGGAGTCTGTGATCCCAAACACAATTTTGGGGTGAGTTGTACATTTATAATTCTATATTTTACATTATTAACAAATGAAATAATATGTATATATTGACATGTGAACATTAATATGTGAAAACTGCTAATGGATGTCCAAGACATACGAGGCTGGAAACATCAGCATATAGAATGATGATTTCATGAACCACGACTGTGAGCGCTGGTGACTGCTTTATTCAAGTTTCTTATAGAGAACCAAAAGCAGAGGTAGTTCCAAGTTCCATATGGAGCAGGGAGTGAATGATGAGAGAAATGATGTACATACTTATTATATTGTTAGCCTTTTGGACCAATGTAGATGTAAATGTATAACTTTTAAAGCTAAATGTAATAAAAGTTATCCGCTCACTGGGATTAAGATTAATTCTCAGAGAGAGAGTAAAGTTCTGAGGTAGATGGGATGGTGGAATGAAAAGAGGGGGCCCGTGCGTGTGTGTGGGGAAAACACAATACTCAAGAGGGTATTTGTTATCTTCTTTTGTGACACTAGGCGGTGGTACCAATTGAGGGTACTATCTCTGGAACAAGTGAGAGTATAAGTAGCCTGATGTCGACGCTAGACACATCATCAGACGCTGGACCAGCTTTGTGATTACTCCCTGATACTTCTTGGAACGTGTGACAACTGTCACACTTGACCAGTGACGATTGAACCAGTCATCTCTCTGCAAAGAACCAAACATCAGCGGGAGCAGAAACCATCAAGCTATTGGTAGCTAAGTAAAACTTAAAAGATGCCAAGTGAACTGTCCATTTTTCGAAAATCATAACATCACCCTGTGATGAGTTCTTTTTTTTAAAGAATTATTCATTTCTTAACTGTTAAACATAATTGATTATTAAATTTTTTATTTGTTTATATACAAATTCAACGTTGATTTAATCATTTTGAATGTACTGCACCCATATGTCTCAGTCAATTTCTTAAATGCACTTAAACAGAGCTACTAAATTAAAATTTCGCTGAATCAAATCAGCTGGGGGCTTGAACGAGCTAATTATACGATAAATCATTTATATCCATCTTTACAAAAGTGCGGCAGGAAAGATACAGAGTTAACGTGCTAAGGCTCATTCAGCATCGTTCTCGATTTCTTAAATATCTTGAGGAGACTCCTTCGAGGTAGAAGCATCATTATACGAGGCGTGTTCAAGTGAAACCCGACCGTGCTGCGCCAAGTGGACATTCGTAGGAGGAGCATGATGACGTAACATCTGACGTAATAAGCACATACGAATGTACAAGTGTGTAAGTGTTCATTCTCCTAGTATTCATTGGTTGTGCTGTAGACCGTTAAAATAATGGCCGGTGATAAGGAATCCGTCCAAGGTCGATCAGCGAGCGGTGATTCAGTTCCTAACAGCCGAAGGATGTCGACCAGTCGACATTCATCGCCGAATGAAAGCAGTGTATGGTGACAAAAGTGTGTCTAAGACTACAGTGAAATACTGGGCACGAATGTTTTGAGAAGGACGTCAGTTAACGAAAGATCTTCCGCGGCCAGGTCAGGTGCATATTGTTGCAACAGAAGAAGCCATCGCCGAGATTGATGCAGCAATACGAGTGGAGCGTCGTCGGAGCTTACGTTCGCTAGCAGAGGAATTCGCTGTGTCTCTTGGGACAGTTCAAATGGTGGTTAGGAAGAAACTGAAAAATCGAAAGGTGTGTTCACAATGGGTCCCACGGATGCTGACCGATCACCATAAGGAAGAACGCATGGGGTGGAGTTTGAACCACCTGCTGCGTTACGAAGATGAGGGTGATGCATTTCTGTTGCGCATAGTGGCAGGCGATGAGTCGTGGTGCCACCACTTTGAGCCGTGCAGCAAATCAGCGAGCATGCAATGGAAACATCCCGGATCACCAAAACCCAAAAAATTCAAGTCACAGATTTCCGCCGGTAAGGTTATGCTGACCGCATTTTTTGACCATGAAGGGTTTCTATTGGTAGACTTTAAAGATCGTGGCGTGAACATCAATGCCATCCGCTACAAAGACACACTAGACAACCTGCATACAGCCATCAAGAATAAACGACCCGGCATGCTTTCGCGCGGTGTGATTCTGTTGCACGACAATGCTCGTCCACATGTTGCGAACATTGTGCAGGAAGCGTTAGCAAGGAAAAGGTGGGAAGTTCTGCCACACCCAGCCTACAGCCCCGATCTGTCACTATGTGACTTTCATTTGTTCGGACCCTTAAAAAAATCTCTAAAGGGACAACGATTTGACTCCGATGCAGACGTCAGGGTCTCGGTGACCAAATGGTTCAATAAGCAACCAAAGTCATTTTTCTCGGACGGCATCCGCCGTCTACCCAAGCAGTGGGATGCGTGTCTGAATGCCTATGGTGACTATTTCTAAAAAACCGCTGTGAGTACTTGCTTCATAGCAATTGCTGTATTTAATTCTACTACTCCTGCTGATGTACCTTACATATATTTGTTATAAAGCCACTGGGACGGGTTTCATTTGAACACACCTCGTACTTCTATCTACAACTCTGCCAGGAGTTAATCTTGTGCGAAGGTAGACACATTGGAAGACCCACATTAGGTACTCTAGTTTTTGGCCACTGTTGGACCACTACTGTAGAGCAAAGGGGAGGCAACCTGTGACAATAGTTGAAAGCCACCTACCACATCACAAGAGGGCAAAGGCGATTCAAAATAGTGCTTCTGTGTCAACATCTCATGTTTTGCCGCAGCAGAGTCGACCCTTTTTAAATTCGGAATTAATATGTCCTCGGCGAGTTTCTTTTCATCGATATGGTCATGCTGTTAAGTACCAATAAATTGTCCGAGACCAACCATGAAGCGAGTTACCAGTGTAGCAGGCACGATGAACCCTCTGCCAGAATCCAAAGGTAAAGGCAGTCCGATAGAAAAACAAATGTTGTAGGGTGAGGGAAGTGTTAGAGACGACAACACATTAGGTCCAGCTTTTTAAATGAGATGGGGTGACCAGTTTCTTCTAGGTACCTTTGCCGTTCATAAATCAAGAGCAGAGTCAGGTACGCGTATCCAGTTGGGTAGATTCATGCGGGACACTATCAAGATTTTATCCCTAACCCGGTAACTTTGCCCGCTAGAGTCAAGCGCCCTAACCACTTATCCAGTCGGATGTTCATTACCAGCGCCCTAACCACTTACCCAGTCGGATGTTCATTACCAGCGCCCTAACCACTTATCCAGTCGAATGTTCATTACCAGACTACAGCGATATATCTTTGGCCCGGCTCCCAAGCTTTGTGTCTGTGGGGCCCGATTTAGACCATTCTTGACTTAGATTATAGTTTTGTTGTAACACGTTTTATGTCAAAATATAGCTAATACATACAGATATAGTTTTATTGCTAATATAGTATAATGTCATATATTCTTGATGTATCATTTGAAAGCAGCTTCGTTCCTTATTTTTTTTTTTTTTCAAAGCTGGAGGTGAGAACTCTAGTGCGGGTTCTATGTGAGCGAGGGACCTGGACTTAGTCAAATAGGCCTGAAGTCGGCCCTGGAGAGAGCATTTTTGATTTGTTTGCGGGTTTTGCCTTTTTGTGGCGGAGGAACGCACCTTTCAACCTAGATCTAAGTCATTTGGTTATATTGGAGCGCAATTTGCCATTTAAAATTAAGTGAGTTGTTAACTGAAACGATGTGTTGACAAACACTAAGCTCCGAAAAGGACTATTAACACCTATCAGCTAGCATGAAGTAGCCCTGAAAAGGACGTGTCCTGAACAGCGTTGCCACTCTGAATTTTCAACTAAAAAAAAAATGACAGTGACTTGGGCTATTTTTGGACTACTTTGGGAGATTTTTGCATTATTTTGGGTGAAATCTAGGTGGAATTCTTCAACTATTGAAGACAATGACACCTAGACGGGACCAAAAAACCTAGATCTAGGTTAATCCACCTAGGAGTGGCAACACTGGTCCTGAAATAGACTTCTAGGCCGACCAGCGTTGATAGATACTAAGTCTTGAAAAGGACTAACATTATCCACCTGCTAGCATAAAGGCCTGAAAATAATTCGCCTGCTACGCCAACATTGGCAGCATTTCATCAGTGTTCAGCAAAACAAGGTTGTAGTGAACTCTGGAGATAGGACGTTGTGCAGAGGCATGATGACCTACACCAGTCAGCATGGAACTTGAGGACATCTAATATAAACAAACCACATCAATGCTTTCTGTGCATTATTTAACGTTAATGTGAAAAGGAGATCTTCATAATCTGCCATTTAATGTTCTCATTATCCACTTTGTACAAATGATATCATTTGCTTGTTGACCTACTATCGGATACTGTTTCTCTTTGTAATACCTCATCAATTTAATCAAACGCCCTAGAACAGAATGGGTTTCCTAGAAAAGAAAATTCATCAAAGATCTAAGGGAAATAACTCTTAACTTGATAAGATAATATTATTACTACAGGTATACCTCAGAGATATTGCGGGTTCGGTTCCAGACCACCGCAATAAAGCGAATATCACAATAAAGAGGATCACACCCATTTTTTGGCTTCCCAGTGCATATACAAGCATAAAATCATGTGTACACTATGTCTTTTAAGTGCGCAAAAATGTTAGGTCTAAAAAAAAAAAAAAACAATGCACCGGTACTGTAAAATTATAAATACTTTATTGCTAAAAAATGTTAATCTTCATCATCTGAGCCTTCAGCGAATCGTAACTTTTTTTGCTGGTGGAAAGCCAAAATCTATTGGAAAAAGAAGGCACGTTCTAATAAATAAAAATAAATAATTTTTTTTTTAAAGCGCAATATCTGCGAAGCGCAGTAAAGCGAAGCGCACTTAGAGCTATATCGAATTTATTTTCTTGGAAACCCATTCAGTTCTAGAGCGATCGCTTGGCTAAGGGTTAGTGCGCTTTCTTCCCGCGACAAAGTTGCCAGGTTCCAAGATCGAAATCCAATAGCGTCACACTCCAGCCAGCGGAGTCGTAATTAGGTATCTGACTCTGCTCTTGAGTTATGAAAGGCAAAGTCAGCGAGACATGGAATTATTTCCCCCACCCCATAAAGCTGGAACTAGTATAATGAAGTCTCTAGCACTGAACTATATTCAGTTGCAATTCGTTAAATATTTACTTGAAAAATACTCATTAAAGAATATACTTGCATAAGATATACCTCTTCAAAGTCATGTTCAATGTCCGAGAGGAAAACTCTGTACTAATTGCACTCTTCGAAAAAGCAGCCCGGACACTCAGTCTTAAGGTGACAAGTACGACAAATCCGGGGAAAAGAGGTCAGATGGTCACCCTATCATTTAACTCTTTCAGTCCCAAGCAAAAAGGTGGGTTTGGCCCAAACAAAAATGGCCATACCAGTATGTTTTTATTGTTTTTGTTTGGAAATAATTTTTTTTAATGTTCATATTCATAAATAACAAAAGTCCATAATGGATGGCTATACTTTAAGAAAATAGCGTTTTTGAGTTGTCAAAATTAGAAAACAGCCCTAGAAAGGATCAAGAGATACGAAAGCCAGTATACTGTTGATTGGGCTAAATGGGTCTAGCGGGAAGTACAGTATACTGGCTCTTGGGGCTTAAAGAGATAAGTCACTCAGACTCATGACATGTCAAGATGACAAGTGATCCAATACTCCCCCTCCCCCGTACAGTACTGCGGGAAGAAGGTAGGCCAGGATATATATTAGAGTTCTACTTACTTATCTATATTTCTTGCAGCTTATGTGTGAAAGGCCACATACAATACTAACTATTGGTTTCTGATCCAATGCGTGCAGTACGGCCTGTTACATGTTCATGATGTTCTTTGAGATAAGCCTTTTAGTCACTCCTGGATTAACTTCTTCATGGTTATCCTCTATACTCTAGGAATACTCACGCTGTCAGTGTAACAATGTGAATGACTGGAACGCATTCAAAAAGAAGGGATGCGACTAGTTCTGGCTGTAAGCGTGATACCTCTATTGTGACAATGAGATACATGCTCAGATTGCTGTCGATTAGATCCAGATTAGCGATGGTCCAGGCAAAAGCATATATGCGGGTAACCACCGACAAAAGACATCCCCTACATGAGAATCTAGCTGACATCAAAGGAGAAAGAATAAAGAGAGGGATGTCATGGATGGCACAGGCAGAGGCTACGATTTGTTAGGTGAACAGGGTTGAAAATATATCCAAAGGGGAAGAGTGGAGTAAGTCAGAGGAGAACGGATAAATTACCTGCAGGTCATCATTAGCCTTGACAGAGAGTGCAGATCTTGGGGCAATGGAAAAGCAGAGCTGGAGATTAATCAGCTGATAAGTGATCATGCTGGGGATGATGACGCCATTGTGTACACTTTTGGGTCTGTAGTGCATGGTGAGAAATCAGGATGGGGCTTCTTTGCGAGAATAAAGGGCAGGGTCGTCGTTGAACAGAGTGGAGCCTACGTGACAACAACCTCCAGCATGAAAATGGAGATAGAGGCAGTTAATGCAACACTGAGGTGGCTGTCTGAAACTCCATCAACCAGGGCAGTTATACTGTCAGACTCAAGCCATGCTTCGGAAAGTTCAGAACGGATTGCTGTTTCAGGAATGGAAAACATCAATAGAATCCTCAAGTCTTGAAGAACTGGTGTGGATCTACTATCCTGGTCTTGCAGGGGTACGTGGCAATGAGAGAGCTGACAGTCTGGCCTCTAGATCACCCATAGTAGGGATACTGGACATGGATAAGGGAGAGATACTAAGGGCTATTAATGATCGCCTGCTGGATAATGACACTGCAATGGATGAATCAACAAGGCTGAGGCTGTTGGAGTTTGGCATCAAGCGTGGGACCAGCAGAAACTGACGGGAGAGAGGATGCATCCGTCGTATGTACAACCAGCGTGCTACAGGTACAATTAGCATTCATACTCTTCGACATTTGCTGAGGGAGACTGAGCACCTATGGGTTTGCCCGGAGTGCAGTGAGGTCGATTCTGATTAACAAAAACAATAACCACTATACATGGTCTCTTCTATTCATAGGTTATATGCCCGTAATGTTGGTTGATGGGTGTTGCTGTCTTTTTTGCCTGTATTATAGATACCAACCTGTTTAATACCTTTTTGATGGTCAAAGAGAGAGAGAACTGTTTATTTTCTTTTCAGTGACAGGTTTGATTTGTGGTTATCTTCCCCTTGTCTTATTCATCGATGTTGACCTGTTTCGGGGAAGGTCTTATATAGTTGTCATGTCTTAAGTCATTATTCACATGACCGTATAAGGAGCGGCTTTGCCTCTCGTTCGGGGAAACGCCCTGGTCTGTGTTAGTTTTACTCAGGTCTGTGCTGATTGCACTTGCGCAGGTTTTTGGCGCGGAGATCGGGAGACTTCCGTCTTGAGCATTGTACCTGGGTTTCTGAACGGATAAGAAGGTCCGGAGATTTGCTCTGCTATTATTTCGGGGATATGGAAGTTCTCGGTATGACTGATATGTCATTGATCCTTCCCAAGTTATTCTGTATGCCAAGTTGGCAAGTGTTGTGTTTCCTGGTGTTTTTCTAGGATGCTGTTAAAGTAATAGATACATTTTGATCTTCTTGTATGCCTAGATCTACAGGTTAGGCGTTGTCTGCACAGAAGTACATTTCATAACTTTAAGGCGACATTTTGAGTAGAGCTCAAGGTTTATATGATATATAGGGCCCACTATTGGTGCTCGATGCAGAAACAAGCCTAATATGTCTTTTGATGAAGAGAAGCCCAGAGAAGTTTATCTATTTGAAACCCGCTATGCAGGCGGTAGGATTGGCAGGGATTGATATATGAGAGATAAACACAGAGGTTACCTTATTATCGAGGCCCGCTACTTGCGGCCTGATTCTGTCGCCCTAGAGGCCCGCTTATTTGTGGCCTTTATTCTTCACCAGAAGAAGTACCTGGCGTGTGATGCCAGAGGGAGTCATAGACTTTCATTAAGCAATTGGAACCCGCCCTTTCCGTGCGGTATATTAGCTAGGGGGTACCTGACGCGCTCAGTCAGGGGACCTGAGCTTCAGTATGAGCAGAACGTAGATTGACAGTCCATTGTCATTGGCATCTTGATGTATGAGCTGATCGAGATTTATGAAGCCAGATGTGTTCAACCTTTGCTATATATATGTGATGTCCATGATCCTTGTGCAATTGACTGTGTCGTTATTGTCACCGTACGTCTCGTAATAAATTATTGAAAAGTCAGCAGCTGTTACCAACGTTTACTGACTTCTTCATGTGGTTTGAGTGGGTGTATCGTGACATTGTCCAAGAGCCTATACGCATTCGTGTACATCATACTATCTGACGTCTACTCACCCACCCATCATGTCAACCACACACTTCTACGAGCACTACACATCTGAGAGCCTGTACGTTTGAAAAAGAGTCTACATTACACCCTGTCAGTGCCTCAACGCTTGGTAACCTATATCCACAACATTGTACTGTCCAGGTTGACCTGACTCACTCACATAAATAGCACTTAACATTCTGGTAGACCAGATTCGTGGGTTTCAGCTACACAGCGAACAGTGGTAAATAGATCAACCACAGATACCAGCTTGGTACCTAGCGCCATATACTGCTATATGACCTACAGTTACTAAGGAACTGGATTTATGCTGTGCTACGAATATAAACCCCCTTTAACACTTTGACAGTCATCGATGTCCATTTGTGTGAACGATCACGTCACGTTATTTACGTTCAAGCTCCTGTTGTAAACAGTTCCAGCTGTTGTTTACATGCTACAGTTTACAGACAGATCAACGTTGGATCTTCCGGTTTCAACTGTGTTGTCGAGATTGTCTTTGTAGCTGTACTTTGGAGACCTCTACCTGTTGTCGTTGTTACTGTAACCTTCAACGGTGGATCGTCTTCCCATTGCTGTTCAGTGTTGTACTTTATTGTACTGCATCTTTGCGGTTGTTGAGGATTGTGCTTTAAGATAAGTGGCCTGTTTATGTTGTTAACTGTGCCTTTATTTTGTGACTAAACTGAGCCTTCCTCTTTACACAGTCTTTGTGCTCAGTATTTACATATTACTTGTTTTTTGTTTACATGTTATATTAGTGTGTATATTTCTGCGGGTTTACGGTTGGGCGGTGTCTGTTATAGGGTATCCCACGTTGCAGATGGCCTATAACAGCGTTCTTTAGGGACTGTGCAAATTTCCCACAGTGGAAATTGCAAGCGACTTTTGTTGCTAATTTTTATTTTTTTTTTCTTAGCTGTGACGAGATGTGTTAGTGTCGTTTTCGTTATTTTTTCTCCGTTCTTTGGTTTTTGATTTGTTTTGTTGGTATTTGTCTGCCTTCTCTTTTCTATTGTTTATTTCTATACACCTTTTTGTTTATAACAGTGTTGTCATTCGTTTTGTTTACTCCTTCGCAGTTATCATTACATCCTTTGTAACATTTTAGTTTCGCTGTATTGTTTATTTGACTTCTGCGAATGTTTTCGTCTGTCCAGATGCTTGTCTTTGTTTAATTAAGATTATATATTATTGTCATACACAGTCTATATATATACTTGGTCATGCACTATTATTAATATGATACAGTTGGGAATAATTGAACCATCCAATTCGGCATACTCTTCGTCTATGGTTATTGTTCGAAAGAAAGACAATAACATACGCCTTTGCGTCGATTACCGTAAACTAAACTAAGTAACGAAATTCGATGCTGAACCTATGCCTCTATTAGAAGACCTACTTACTAGACTTTCTAAGTCTCGGTTCTTTACCAAACTCGACTTGTCTAAAGGTTACTGGCAAGTTCCTCTAACTGAACGAGCCAAACCTCTTACTGCTTTCTCTAAACCTAGGGGTTTGTTCCAATGGAACTTCATGCCTTTCGGCCTTATGAATGCCCCAGCTACATTCGTACGCATGATGCGTCGAATTCTTTCATATCGTTCAGATGTTATTGCATACTTGGACGATATTTGTCTTTTTAGTGATTCTTGGGAAGATCACTATTTGGGTTTATATGAACTGTTGTCTACTCTACGCGAGCATAACTTGACAGCTAAACCCTCTAAAGCCTATATTGGGTTTAGTGAAATTTCTTTTCTTGGTCACCATGTTGGGCATAGTCTCTTGAAGACAGAGGACCACAACACTTCTAAGATACTGAACATCACTATTCCTAAGACAAAGAAACAGATCCTAGTCTCTTAGGCCTAATACAGTTCTACGGAAGATTCATTCCGAATCTTTCTTCTATTACGGCACCACTCTCAACCCTATTGAAGAAAGGGTCTCCTTATATGGTGCGCTGGTCCCAAGAATGCCAATCTTCATTGGATCAGATTAAGACACTATTCTCATCTCCTCCTATCTTAAGACTACCTACAGCTGATAAGACGTTTGTTCTTTGTAGTGACGCCTCATCAACAGGGATTGGGGCGGCTCTGATGCAAGAGTGTTCAGAAACTCTGCATCATGTAATGTATGTCTCTAGGAAACTGAATGCGGCAGAAAGAAATTATTCTGTTCTAGACCGAGAATTATTAGCTATGGTCTGGGCTATTCTTAAACTTCAAAGATTCCTTCTCGGCGCGCATTTCATAGTAGAAACCGACCAAAAAGCTCTCACAGCTATGCAGAGTAAGGACTTGAAGAGCTTAAGATCCACTCGATATGCTATTGCTCTACAACCTTTTCATTTCATGGTACGAGCTATCCGTGGTTCGGATAATGTGATGGCGGACATACTGTCGCGATGCCCACATGACTCTACTTAACTCTCATGTCTAGATCTCCTGATACTCATCTAGATTTATGACAGGACTTTACAATAACTTTCTATTAGCACATTCGTTGTCACCTTATTTGAATTCATGGTTATAAATCGATTGATTTCTTTCTCTGTTACCGTCTTTGGTATAACAGAGGAAGGTTTAGTTATCACGATATAAAGGTCGGAAATTAATACGGCCACATTTAATACTTAGAAATGTAGTATTGACTATAGTACATTATAACATTCTACGAGTGTGTCATTTGTATTGTTCTCAGCAAACCTGTGCTATGTTTTGGAGTGCTTTTAGAGAGTTATGCTGATGGCTTATGACGTCCATGCTTACCCTTTGGATGCTGCTTAAAAGTGACCTCAGGAATAGAGCATCGTTTTGTACTACTGATGTCATCTCCTATTAGTTAGATTGTATACTTGTATAGTCATAATTATGTGAAAAAGACTTTATAAAATTTTGTTGTGATCAACCATTAGATAATTATTGATTTAATAGTATTATACTTCGAGAGATTTCTATGTTGATATGACTTCTCGATATATATTGTCATTCACCATTGCTACACATAATGATATTGCATTTTTTTTAAATATGTATGCAATTTTTGTTAGCATTGCCAGCAACTTTGGGTTCTTTGGTGGCACCTCCCCGGATATGTTTTACTTGGAGAAAATATTTTCTCTTGTCTTGTGAGATATCTTTTGTTCTCACCAGACGCTCTATTGTGCGTCGATTGAGCCTGACATTATGGCGTTATATTTATGTTGATCCTTTCATCGGCGCATCATTCATGCGTTATGAGCTGCTTGTATCTTGCTCATTAATGTATTTCAAAACAAAATAATTCATTTTTTTCCGGGGGGTGCGGTAATCTGTTGCTGTCTTTTTTGCCTGTATTATAGACATCAACCTATTTAATACCTTTTTGATGGTCAAAGAGAGAGAACTGTTTATTTTCTTTTCAGTGACAGGTTTGATTTGTGGCTATCTTCCCCTTGTCTTATTCATCGATGTTGACCTGTTTCGGGGAAGGTCTTATATAGTTGTCATGTCTTATTCACATGACCGTATAAGGAGCGGCTTTGCCTCTCGTTCGGGAAAACGCCCTGGTCTGTGTTAGTTTTACTCAGGTCTGTGCTGATTGCACATGCGCAGGTTTTTGGCGCGGAGATCGGGAGACTTCCGTCTTGAGCATTGTACCTGGGTTTCTGAACGGACAAGAAGGTCCGGAGATTTGCTCTGCCATTATTTCGGGGATATGGAAGTTCTCGGTATGACTGATATGTCATTGATCCTTCCCCAAGTTATTCTGTATGGCAAGGTTGGCAAGTGTTGTGTTTCCTGGTGTTTTTCTAGGATGCTGTAAAGGTAATAGATACATATTGATCTTCTTGTATGCCTAGATCTACAGGTTAGGCGTTGTCTACACAGAAGTACATTTCATAACTTTAAGGCGACATTTTGAGTAGAGCTCACAGTTGATATGATACATGTGGCCCACTATTGGTGCTCGATACAGAAACAAGACTAATATGTCTTTTGATGAAGAGAAGCCCAGAGAAGTTTATCTATTTGAAACCCGCTATGCAGGCGGTAGGATTGGCAGGGATTGATATATGAGAGATAAACACAGAGGTTACCTTATTATTGAGGCCCGCTACTTGCGGCCTGATTCTGTCGCCATAGAGGCCCGCTTATTTGCGGCCTTTATTCTTCACCAGAAGAAGTACCTGGCGTGTGATGCCAGAGGGAGTCATAGACTTTCATTAAGCAATTGGAACCCGCCCTTTCCGTGCGGTATATTTGCTAGGGGGTACCTGACGCGCTCAGTCAGGGGACCTGAGCTTCAGTATGAGCAGAACGTAGATTGACAGTCCATTGTCATTGGCATCTTGATGTATGAGCTGATCGAGATTTATGATGCCAGATGTGTTCAACCTTTGCTATATATATGTGATGTCCATGATCCTTGTGCAATTGACTGTGTCGTTATTGTCACCGTACGTCTCGTAATAAATTATTGAAAAGTCAGCAGCTGTTACCAACGTTTACTGACTTCTTCATGTGGTTTGAGTGGGTGTATCGTGACATTGTCCAAGAGCCTATACGCATTCGTGTACATCATCCTATCTGACGTCTACTCATCCACCCATCATGTCAACCACACACTTCTACGAGCACTACACATCTGAGAGCCTGTACGTTTGAGAAAGAGTCTACATTACACCCTGTCAGTGCCTCAACGCTTGGTGACCTATATCCACAACATTGTACTGTCCAGGTTGACCTGACTCACTCACATAAATAGCACTTAACAATGGGGAGTCATCCTCCCAACGGGTCCATATAAACTTGGCCTTTCTTTATTCCTTCACCCGTCTCTTGACTTTGATGAGGCTGCCGTTTTTGGACAGGGGAGAACACACACACTCAATAAAAATACACGTAAAATTTACTCTATTGAGACTGGATGGTTGGGTGAAATGATGCTATATTTGAGATATCGAAAATATTATTTTGAAACGGGATATCTTAACATCAATATTAAAAAAAAAAAAAACATCATGACATTGATTACAGCAAGTTGGTATGGTATAAATATTGCATTTATTTATTTTTGGTGGTAATTTCGATCTTTGTATGCTTCACAATTTTGTGAGATTTAAAAAAAATAAAATAATAAAGTATCCCGTTCAACCCTTGATGGGTTATAATTAGAACACATGGTGTACCAATTTAATAAAAACAAGTCAGACTTCCAATACCCAAGTATAGTACCTTCTTCCCTCTCCATTCAGTCCAAATTGAGTAAATCAAAACCAAATTTGTGTTATTGTTTTTATGTGTAACCTCCGCTTTTCAAGAAACAAACAAACAATTAAAAAAAAAAACAATTTAAAAAAAAAACTGAAATGAAGTCTCTCATAACTGTCATGTTGTTAACAACGTGAAAAGGGGTGAGAAAGCCCGGGGGTGTCCGAGATTACATCCAATCCACCAATTATCTGCCACCAGCCATACAAGCACCCCATCAGACTACCCCTTTTCCTCACACCATCTGTGATCCTTATACATTAATTTTAGTTCTTGTTTTAAACTGTTTAACTATATTGTGCAGTTCTCTAGGTCGTTATATTCTCAATACCTGTTCTGTAGTTATGGATGAATTGCGTGCCGGTAAATAATCCAATATTGGTTTTTCTCTGTTGTTCATACTTCCTACATTTTAATAGGAAATGCTCTATATTATTTTTTTTAGACACTCTGCAGAGTAATGTTCTTCTATTCTAAAATAGTACATTCCTATAATACAGTTTATGAAGTTTTTTATTGCTAGGAATTTTTAGTTCTCTAGATACCTGAAACGTTCTTGTTGGAGCCTTGAACAATTTATATGCATGTCTGCCCAGATATGTCACATATTTTGTCTGGCTGAATTCTCATTTCAATCTCTCTATTAGATTTTCCATCTGTGGTGAATATGCTGCGAAGTTATCTCCCCTATTAGCTTTAGTTGGGCTTTACCAACATGGTCATCTTTCTCTAGGTGTTTTGCTATTGTTAAAAACCGTTAAATAATAATTGAGGTTGTCTTTTTAAGTCAGTTCTATGTCCACTGGGAGGACAACATTAGACAATCTTTGAAGGACCGAGGACTAGAATGGAACCAGGCCAGGAGGAAGACAGCCGATAGGATAGTCTGGCGCTCTCTCTTCCAAATTTCTACACCTCACGGTGGAAGGTTTTTTTTTTTTTAAATAGGTGTTTGCTACTTTTCTTAGTAGCACGACCCTTTCAACCATCTATCCTATACAAGGAGCAGTTGGTTATATCAGGACGTGTTTCATTTATTGTAATATGCTTTTGTTAGTATTTAATTTATACTATATTATCTCTAGTAGGGTTTTTTTTTTAATTTTGTAGTTATTGTTCAATGTCGTTTTATTACCCCAAGTATGGTATTGTCTAGACTGATATGTTTTTATGTTTCACTGGAGGGTTTTTGGTCAATCCGTATTTATCTGGGGGGAAATCTTTCACTAATGTAGACTACTGGCTTGCATCCTTGTTTATTTATGTTTTATATGTTAGCTTTTGTTTTTGTAATAAAGTGTTTTATTAACTTTTGTATTTCTGATGGGGTCTTAGTGCCTATGAGATTTTCTACACTCATTTCTACCTTGTGGTTACTACAGTATGTCTTAATGTTTTGCCTCTGCTGGTCATATTTTTTGCAGTCCACCAGACAGTATCTAATTGTGTTTGGTTCTTGACACTCTTCGCACATGGGTTCCTCAATCATGAAATATCCAGTTCCAAGCTTGAGCCTCAGCAATTTTTTTTAATTGGTATTTTTATTTCATCTTTTATCTAACATTTTTTGCTTGTTTTTTTCAGGATTTTATATGAGTGTCTTGCTTTTTTACTTTGGTCCCATGCTGTTATCCACTCTTTAGTTATTGCTTGGGCAATTAAGCTCTTAATTTCAAACTTACCTAATCCTACTTCAATTTTGTTATAGCTAGTTCTTCCCCAATTTGGCTTCTTTTGTCTGCAAGCTCATTTCCTGCTATCTCTACATGTGATGGTATCCATGTTAGTGTAACACTGCATCCTATAGTATGCAGATATGTATTGACCTGTAGTATTTCCTCTATAATATCTGGCCTGCTACATTCATTTCTGTTTCTGATAGCTAGTACTGATGAAAGAGAATCTGTAAGAATGGTTACTTTATTTGGTGGGTTTTCTGCAGCTATTTCTAAAGCTTTTAGGATTGCCACTAATTCTGCTGTAAAGATGGATGTATTACCTGTTACTTTTATCTTTTATAAATTTTTAATTTTGGTATTGCTATTCCTGCTCCTACACTGAATAAGGAACCACCAGAGACTCAGCTGAATGTTTCTGAGGCTGAAAGTGACTTAGAAGTAAATACAGACATCCCACGAAAAGAAGAAATCATCACAGCTATAAAAGGGTTAAAAAATGGAAAAGCGCCTGGTCACGACAATCTAAATGCTGAGTTATTCAAGGCAGACCCTGAACTAGCAGCAGAACTATTAGAACCACTATTTGCACAAGTCTGGGAAACTGAGACAACACCAACAGAGTGGAGTATAGGAATAACTTTCAAATTGCCCAAGAAGGGCGACCTTGCAGACTGCAACAACTGGAGAGGAATTACTCTCCTCTCAGTTCCCAGTAAAATACTAGGCAGGATATTAATCCAGAGAATTTCAAAACAAGTTGACCATAAACTGAGGAAAGAACAAGCGGGCTTTAGAAAGAACAGAAGATGTGCAGATCATATATTCACCCTCAGGAACATTATAGAGCAGTGCTCAGAATGGCAGAGACAGCTGTACATTAACTTTGTTGATTTTGAAAAGGCTTTCGACAGCATACACAGGGACAGCCTATGTAAAATACTGAGGGCTTATGGAATTCCCAGCAGCATTGTTTCCATCATAAAAAGCCTATATTCTAACTTTACGTGCAGTGTTGGATTGAGTAATGTAACTTTCGAAGTGAAAACAGGAGTACGACCGGGATGCCCCTTATCAACAACATTATTTTTGACAGCCATAGATTGGGTGATGCGTCAGACAACAGACGGCGGTCCAAGAGGAATTAGATGGACAACATTTTCTACATTGGAAGACATGGAATATGGAGATGACACTGCACTACTCGCGCATTCACATCAACACATTCAAGACAAAACCGATAGACTGAATAAGTATGGCCAGCAGGTTGGCCTGAACATCAATCTGAAGAAGACAGAGGTCATGACACTAAATGTGGGCAATCCTGAGCCAATAACAGTAAGGAACCAGAAGTTACAACAGACAGATACATTTACTTACCTAGGATGCATAGTAACACCTGACGGCGGAACAAGCAAAGACATTAACAACAGAATGAATAAAGCGAGAACAGCCTTTGCTATTCTCAACAACATTTGGAAATCTTCCCAGTACAGCACAAACACCAAATTAAGACTGTATGAGAGCTGTGTGCCCCAATTCTGGTTTCACGGTCGGCGGCTAAGGATCGAAGAAGAAGAGAGCTGTGTACTTTCTGTGCTTCTCTATGGTGCGGAATGCTGGAGAGTAACAGAGAAGGAAATGTCGAAACTGTCCTCCTTCCTGTGGAAGAGGATATTATGAAAATAGCTTTCATATATCTATTTCATTATCTACATTTTTCTTTCACCGGGCTTTCACCTACGCACGTTTTGTTAACATAAAACCCTCTTACACTCAGATATCTGTCTCTTTCTTAATTTAGCACGCCTATTTTATTTTCTGTTCTCAATTTCCTTAGGGATGTTTAACAACAGACCTATTTAGCAAAAGTGAGCCGGTTACCTGTAATTATGAAGCCAGTGATTGAAAATCGTCGTAATATGATCAAACAGAGAGAGAGAGAGAGGACGGGGTGGTAGATTTGTAGAGAACCAAGGGCGACTATTCAAAAAGTCGTACTTTTGGCAAAGGGAGATAATTTACAATTACCTCCCCCTTGTCCGTTCGTTCCGTGAAAACGCAATTTAAGCTACGGATCGACGAGATCAAAGAGACGATTTGATCGTGGGACCACGTCTACTAGGCGGCAATGGTGTGAATATTTTGTTTCATACAGAATTTGAGCAGAGAAATCCCCGTAGGTGTTAAATCTCGCAAAGAAGAGCCACTTTCTGCTTAAATCATATATATGTCTCCTCTTACAAACTCAATTTATCCAGTACCGACAGAATTTCAGAGAACATCTAGCTTCGAATTCTGAGATCTCTTATAATAGTAGAATTACTTAGTTTTTCGATTGGAGATCGTTTATTTCTGTGTTTGTGGTAAATACTATACTAGACGTTTGAGTGATTAATTGTTAAGTCCGTATTTTATTTCACTAAGATCTTTCTGTGTAGAATGATTTAATTGTTAAGTCCGTCATTTTTATTTCACTAGGAGTTTTGTGCAAAGTGACTAGCAAATTAATATAATCTATAGCTAAATTGTTCCTGCTGTAGCGTAAATCTAATTAACTGATATTAACCAGTAAGAGTTATTTTAATCGTCTAGTAAATGCACTATTCATTATGAGTACTGACGAAATATATATTTATTTCTAATTCATGATGATTAAAATATATAAATGACTAGCGCTTATTTTACGGAGACTTTTATTAAACGATTCAATATGAGATACACGGGTAGTTTTATTCATAGTTAAATAACTGAGTGTATGAATATTATATTTTACACGGGTTAAGGATAAGATTGAGAATACTATATTATGGTTAAGTATTTGCATTTTTTTCTCCTTTACACAGTATTGGGTCAAAACCCAAAAACCTTACCAGCGGCTTCCATACAAATCTGAGAATAAACTTACATAAGAACATTTTTCACTTAGTACCTGGATCTTCAAGGTAAACCTGTTTTACACCCAGAAAGAGACAAAGTACCAACCCAAAGAACATTAAGAATAAATTTTGTAACTGGGCCTATCGATCCAGATTTCTTTTTCCCAATTTCATTTACATTCATCCCGTTGTGGCGACCTAACAAACATTAACATTTCCCGACGTTTGACCATTTGTGGTGTGACAAGGAATTTTTATACTAAGAGAAGTTACCAACCTGACATTCCTATGTACTGGAAATCTCAAGCTATTGACACTGTGAACAGTGTTAAATTTCTTACCTGGTCTAATTAATGTGACATAAACAGAAGTCCTAAATAAAAGTAACAAAGTGAACGCTCCCCAGAGAAGTGGATTTAATCTGTCTTTGAGGAGTGGGGTTCTCTTTGCCAAAATAACCCTGGATTTGCTGTGGGCGTGTGTCCTAACGATTGTTCCAGAATGTGCAAGTCAAGTATTAGGTAAGAACGAATGCACGTGGCCACGGTTGTCTGAGAAGAGAGGAAGGATGAATGAATAATTCCCATATATTTATCTTGTAGAATCCATGTACTCACGTTGTTTATTTCTTTTAGTAAGTTTTGCTAATACTGTCCATTTCAGAATAGATTAACGTATAAACTCTGTTCTTTACTGTAGAGGGAAATCCTAGACCATAGCATATAAATCTTTGACTCTTTGGGGGTTAATAACTTTCTTCTAACAGGATCTTGTCTCAACAGAGGGAGGGAGGATTACACCTATGAGTCTATTTCTTTATTAATTTCATTAACCTATGTTTATTTGTATTTGATTGATATTCTTAATATTGCTGTTGTTGAGTTTCTTTATAGTAAATAAAATTTCCATAAAAACTTTATTTACATGTGTTGGTCAGCTCGTCCCAAAATATCCCTATTCCATTAATATAATTTTTTCACGTCTGTGCGTCTAACTGTCGTCACTTATGTGTGTGTGTGTATGTGAGTCTAACTGTCGTCACTTATGTGTGTGTATGTGAGTGTTTGGTATATATATATATATATATATATATATATATATATATATATATATATATATATATATATATATATATATATATATATATATATATATATATATATATATATATATATATATATATATAGTTAGGTAGACTGTCTGACAAACAAAGTTCTGTTGTAGAGATAGGCTGAACTGGAGAATCTTCTCGAGTCCAGGGACAGACTCTGCCTATTATTTTCTACCATTTCACTCGTGAAAATCTATTTCTTATCTTATCTCTCACTACGTCACCACCTGTCTAGTTCTATTTCAGAAGGGACCAAACTATGTCTTAATTCCCCTAACGAAAATCTACGACAATTCCACACAATCTGCCTAAGGAAAATTCTCCGAATCTTTTGGCCAACACCATCAGCAACCAAGAACTACTGATTCCGAGTAACCAGGAGGACATGCACACCATCATAGCTGGCAGACGCTGGAGTTGGATTGGCCACGTCCTCAGAAGGGACCCTGATACCATCACAAGAACAGCTATGCTATGGACCCCCGAGGGAAAGCGAAAGAGAGGCAGACCAAAAACAACTTGGTGGAGAACTGTGGAAGCTGAGATGCAAAGAATGAACCAGAGTTGGAGCACTGTACAAAGGATGGCCGCCGACCGAGCAAGGTGGAATCAATTTGTTGCTGCCCTACAGGACGCCACCAGGCGTGATGGCCGCTGACTGCTTTGACGGTTGGCGGTTATGGATCAAAGAAAAGAAGATTCCTGCTCCTAATTGTCCTTCTTCATTTTTTTACCCATCTGTATATAGTTAGGCTATTATTTATATACCGTTCTATGAACTCTAGTGCTTTACTTTTTGCTGAGATTATGTCGCTAGATTTGCTTATGATCTTTGATAGGTGGGAGTCAGTTTCTGGCACTTTTAGTTCCCATGGTGGGATCTTTGCTTTATACTGAGCACTACTGTTTATCATATTAAATAGGTTTGGGTGTTGATCAACTTCATCCATTGTTTTCCACCTTGACGGGTATCTATTATGGTTTGGTGGTATGAGGCCTATGTATTGGTTACCCCTATCAAAGGTTTTGTGTGCTGGGTGAGTTCGATCTTTTGCCACTCTTGCCCAGTAGCTGAATCTCAGCTCTTTTCACCTTAGCTCCAAAGGTATAATGCCTAGCGCTACTTCTAATGCCTCTGCTGATGTTCCCTTTGAGTCACCTGCTATTATTGACAGTGCCTGGTTTTGGACTGTGTCTAGTGTTTTCTTATTGCTCGGGGCGTCTGATGCATAGACAACACTGGCATAGTCAAGTTTGCCCCTAATAAATGATTTATAGAAGGTTAGCATTTTCTTATTGCAGGCTCCCCAACCACTTCCTTTCATATATCTTAGCATGTTAATAAGCCCCATACTGTTTTGCACTAATAGGTCTATGTGTTTGCTCCAGTTTAGTTGCTGGTCCAGTACCATACCCAGAAATCTAGTTGATTTTGCTGTGCATACTTTTTGTTCTTTAATACTTATATCAATTATATTATTTTTAATTACATGTCCTCTACTGAAGATCATTCCTGCGGTTTTTTTAACGTTTAGATTAAATCCCCACTTGTGCATCCAGTCGGACACTTTATCTATTTGTTTTTGTACTGTTTTATAGAGGAATGTGAGATTTCTTCCCGTTCTCCATATCGCAGCATCATCTGCAAACTGGGATAGGTTGTTCCTTAAGTCTTTAAATTCGTCGCCTAGGTCGTTGACTATAATCGTGAATATAGATGGTGATATTACTGATCCCTGTGGAATTCCATTCTGTTGTTCATAAAACTCAGATATATCATTGTTTATTTGTACTGTGATGTTTCTATCCTGCAGAAAGTTATCTAAATAATTGTAAATTCTGCTTACTATACCTAATTTCCTGATCTTATATAGTGCACCCTCCCTCCAACACTCATCATATACTATGGCTACATCTAGGAATATTGCTACTGTCTTTTCATTCCTTTTGAAGCCCGTTTTAACATCATGTTCCAGCTTCAACAGCTGCTCTATTGTACTATGGTAGCTTCTAAATCCTGCATGGGTTGGGCTGTACAAATTATGCTTTTCTAGGTGAAATTTTAGTCTGCTGTTGACTATTGTTTCTAGAATTTTTCCTAGGTGCGATGTTAACGATATTGGGCTGTATGAGCCAACATCATGGGTTTCCTTATCTGGCTTTAGTATGGGGATGACTACTGCTGTCTTCCATGAACATGGCATTTTTTACGTGTGCCAGATTTTGTTGTAGAGGTATGCAATCACCCTTAGAGTTGTATTTGGTACCTTTTTGAGGATTTCATAACTCAGAATGTCTTTCCCAGAGGTGGTATTGGTTCTTCCTGCTAAAGCTCTTTCTATTTCATCTACTGTAATATCTGCATTTAAATAATTTGCGTCCTGTGTGGTGTCCGTATTTTCTTCTGTTAATTTTTCTAACAGTGTTTTTCGCCTACTAATTTCTGCGTTATCTGTTTTTTTTTTAATTGATGAAGGAAAACATCCCGTTCAACCTCTGATAGGTTATAATTAGGATATATATATTGTTTTCAATTTTAAAAAATATGAACAACTGCCGATATGGAAAAGTGGCATCACACCTGTCAAATCATTGTAAACAGGGAAAATCACAACTACCAATTATGCCTATGTTATTTTTTAAAAATACAAAACAATACCAAAAAAAAAAAAAAAAAAAAAAAAAAAAAAAAAAACAAGAAGAAACTCTGAAAAATTTTTTTATTTTTTTATATTAATGAAGAAAAAAATCCCGTTCAACCTCTGATGGGTTATAATTGGGATATATATTGTTTTCAATTCCAAATAATATGAAAAACTGCCGATATGAGAAAGTGGCATCACATTTGTCAAATCATTGTAAATAGGGACAATCACAATTGTGCTTATACGTTAAATAAATAGAAAAAAAAAATTAAATAAATAAATAAAAACAAACAAACAAAATCAAGAAGAAACTATGAACAAGAATAATATTAAAGTGGAGGGGTGTAAAGGCCTGGTGGTTCTAGTTATATAACGGACTTTAACAGATATTTAATTGACTTTCATCTGTTTAAAGCGGTGTTTCCCTAACTTTTTTTGGGCATGTCCCCAACGTCCCCCTGCATTTCCCCACATTACATAAAAAATGTAAAGAGTGAAAAATAAGAGTAACTGTTAATACAGTAACAACTAATTGCTCAGTTTATCGCATTGTAATATAAAGCTACAGATACGCTTATTTATTAACTTAATTTAAAAAGAAAAACTTAATTACTTAATGCTGTAAAACAAACAGCAGTATGCGAAAGTAAATTAGTAACAAACTTACTTCATTTTTAACTTCAGTGAGATGGATGTGCCTGGTGTAGTGATATCAGCTTCTCAACATCAGGCGCTGAAAGTTACTTAGAAGGAGTCTCAGATCCCCACGTTCAGTAATCTGCAATCTATTTCTCTGCTTCGAAAGAAGTTGTACAACCGCGCTGAAACCACGCTGTACTAAATACGACGTTGGAAAGGCAATACAGAACATCTTAACCTTTCCCCACACTGCAGGGTAGCGTTCAGAGATTTCTTTCTGCAACCAAAAGTCTTGATATGATTTCTTGAACATTGGCTTAAGCTCAACGTCATTTTGTAGCGATATCAGTTTCTCTTCCACCATTCCTAGTTCCTCACTGCACGCGTCCAGGAATGGATTTATTATCCAGTCTGGAATTGTGATCAAAAGAAGATCCTGAAACCTTTGAGACATGTCTTTATGCAGCATATCTAGATGTGCACAATATACTTGAAGATTATCCTCTGGTATTTTGTCTTTCTCTTCCAACTCTAAGAGGCTGGGAAATTGGATTAACTCGTGATGGCCAATATTACGTTTGAATAGCGTTAATTTGGCCAGAAACGTGGAGACGACAGATTTGACTTTTATAAGATTAATATCATTTCCTTGCAGTTGTAGATTTATTTCGTTAAACTTTGTGAATAAATCTGACAAATATGCAATGTCATGCCTGATATTCGTTAGTTCTGTACGGAGCGAAGCATGCGAATCTTTGAAGAATTCTACCACAGTTTCAAAAAGAGCATAAAAGCGTCTCAGACAATTTTATTTTGAGAGCCACCTAACTTCTGTGTGCATCAGCAAACATTCAAACTGTTCATCATTCTTAGTACACAGCTCTCGAAATAGTCGAGAATTGAGAGCATGGGACTTAATTTTGTTAATCATTGCGATACCAGTATTTAATGATTTGTGAAGCCGATCACTTAGATTTTTTGCGACAAGATGTTGTCTGTGAATTACACAGTATATTGTAAATATACCAGGTACAGCTTCTTTTAAGAAAGCGATAAACCCGCGGTAACAACCTATCATTGATGGTGCCCTATCTGTTGCACAAGCAAGAATGTTAGTAAGCGGAATGTCCTTCTCTTTGAAAAATTTCTCTACTACACGAAATATTGACCCTCCTTTTGTATCACTTACTAGTTGCTTAGCAAATACCAACTCTTGAACCAAGCTTTCATCTTTTACGAAGCAAACATAGGCAAGAAGCAAAGATTCGTTGCTAGGCAAAGTTGACTGATCCAACTGCAATGCAAATTCTGTTGTCCTAAGTATGTTGCACAATGTATTTTCACCATTCTCAGCCATTTTATCTATTCTTCTTTGAACAGAGGTAGGCCTATTGCTGAGCGGAATTGCTATAATTATTTGTTCAGGTGACTTTTGCATAACTGTACTCACAAATTCCCTTATAGCTGGCAAAATCAAATTTTCTGCGATTGTATGAGACTTTCCAGATTTAGCTATCAGCAATGAAATTTTGTATGAAGCTCGCAAACCACCACAGCTTTGTTGTGAAGCGTTGACAAACATGTCACTGACTGTTTTACTTTTCTGAAAGTTTTCACGAAGTGACTGAAAATATGTCAAACTTGTATCTGTTTTATCTGGGTGAATTTTTTTTCAAATGTTCAAGTAGTCTGGGAGGTTTCATCGCCTCAATTGAAAAGGCCCTCGCACATAATAGACACATTGGCAGTTGTTGGTTATTTAGTTATATGGGACCCAAAGACGCAGCAATAGAGAACGCAGTCAGCGACTCATAGCTTGACTGCTTGCGTCAGGACCAGCGAACCAGAGCTGGTCAAGACCGTGCTCCACCTCCACGTGGTGGTCCTGGAAACAGTCTGCAGCAGTGCAGTCTGGCTGAGCGAGTACGGATCGAAGAGGGAAGGCAAACCTGGTCCCAAAAAATGCCGTGCAGAAGTCGGATGTGTCGACCGAAAGGTGCAGATATCACAGCTTAGGCGTAAACAGACACAACGCAACCACCGTCCTTTTCAGGACGAACGAGGAAGAAGAAGAAGAAGGTTATTTAGTGCTGGAATAAATTCATATTTCAGATATTCCACGCTGTATTGTCTGCATTTCCTTTTGGTTTGTTCTGCTTTTGCCATATTTGTTCCGAATTCTAGAACAAAGAATTGATTTTACAATTTTGCAGATAGAAAAATGTTCGTCAAGTAAACAACAAAAGCTGATTTAAAAGTGGCTTTACAAAAATGTTGACACAGATGTTCTTACCAGTTTACTCTTCTATTTTATAAAGTCTCTTAACCACAGCCATAAATAAATTAGAAAAATACAACAATCAGAAAAAAGAAAAAAAAACACAATTAGCAACAGCCACACCAACACTGAAGTAATCCAATAATCATTTCATAAAGTATAAAAATAGTTATTTAATATGAACAAAATATAAAATAACGCACTATATTGATAGGTCTTCAGATTTAAAAATTGAGAGACAGTAGCCTAACTACAAAGTGTGGAGATCCCGGTAACAAATTAAAAGTATATAATATAATGGATTGAACAGAAATATTCAATATACGGCAAATCTGTATCAAAATGTATCTGCTTAACTTAATAATTAATGTTAGTAAAACTGATGCTAGCTCTGCGCAAACAAACAAAAAATATAAGTAAGAAAACTTACCTTATCGACAGGATGAAATTGTTTGAACCCGGTACACGCTTGTTTGAAACCACTGTTCACAAAAGAAAAGCTGAGAAAGTTTCTTGGTTTTGCTCATAGCCAGCGCAACGTTGAAATAGAGGGGAAACGTACATCGCGCCAGTCGATTTATGAAAGTCTGAATGTAAGGTAGGAAAGCCGGTTCAGAGGATCAAAGACTGATTTATAATCTCTTATTTATTACCGTCGGCGTCTGTGGCCTAATGGATATGAACGCAGTTTCATAATCCAGATATACCAGGTTCGAAACCTGCTGCAGGCGGTTTGGTAGCAGATCGCTTTGTGTGGATCTTTAACAATGGTATAAGCGCCGTACCGTTCAGAAAGCAATGGCAAACTACTGAATGAAAAACATTGCCTAGAAAAATCACAAACAGCCAATAAAAGCTGGGATTGATTGCCACGTCCTGTAAAGGATAAGCAACTAACTTATTTATTACCAATCTGCGAATATCTAGTTACCACTAGCCCACGCAAATACTGAGGCAATAAATTCCGCAACAAAGCAAAGTTGGTACTTTCTGAATCACCGGCAGGTATCTAATTTCTAATTTACCTTCCTTCAGGAGTGAACGAATTGACAATAGGTTAACCCCCTTTCCTAGCAGTTCCAGATTACGACACGCATAGACGAAACTATGCCTTGATTAATGATCCTAGTAATACAACCATCCACATCGTCCCCGCTTCACTGATGCTGTCTCTCAAATCCACAATTCCTTTCTCCCCCGCACGTGCTGAATTTAGCTTGTCAAATCCTGAACCCCCCTTACTACTAAACGCCCACTGTTTACTACTGAACGCCCCCCTCTGGCCCATTTTTTTCCTTATCGCCCTCTTGGACCCTTCCAAAGCCCCCAGGGGGGCGGTACCGCCCACTTTGGGAACCACTGGTTTAAAGTCATATGCATTGTAAGAACAGCATCAGACCTTCACATTCCCAGCCACTATATATTAACATGTGTTCGTGTTAAATAGTGTTTGACTATATTATGCAGTTCCCTAGGTCTGTCTATTCTCAACACCTCTTCTATATTTGTAGGTAAGTTGGATGCTTGCAAATAATCTAATATTGGTATTCTCATTTGGTCATACCTCTTACATTTTAACAAGAAATGTTCTACGAGTATATTATTGTATTGAAGCCATACTGCACAGTAAGGTTCTTCTATTCTGAAATAGCCTTTTCCCAGCTGCAGTCTGAGAAGTTTCTTATTACTGGGAATTTTCAATTCCCTAGATATCTGACATTTTCTTGTTGGAGCCTTGAACAACTTATATGCTTGTCTTATCTAGACTGTCTACGGTAGAAGAGGAACGACTAAGTTTGTTTTTATGTCAAAATTTTATTGCAAGCGGGATTACTCTAGTTACAAAGTGTTGTGTCCCGTGACAGTCTGCTGCGATTAGATACGCCGAATTTGGAGCTGACGGGTAAGTAAGAAAGTTATTTAACTAGTCTCCGTTTTTATGTTTTTACTTTATTTTTAAAACTCATGCTGTGAGGATATCATGTAAACAACAAGTTATAGCATCAGGCAAACAGTAGTTTACTGTGTAGAATGTACACGATTTGATTGTTTCATGCTGATACGGCAATGGCTTTGACTAGCCTATGTTTTAAGTTGGGAAGTGCTGAAAGTGAAAGGAAAACTTGTTGAATTACAGTTTACTCTGTCGGGCATTTTGTTGCAAGCAGGGTTAGGGTTCAGATTAGTGGTTATGTACTAAATTAAGGGTGCTGGTTAAATATGTAGAATCACAGAAAAGTAGGCCTAGATGAACACGTCGGCCAACTAACTAGGCCTACCTGTTGACAGGACGGTTACTTTCTCCATGTGCTTCTTGGTCTACCTCTGCCTCTCTTGCCCTGGGGGTTCCAGAACAAGGTCTGCCTTGTAATGCTATCAACAGGTTTCCTCAGTGTGTCCTATCCATCGCCATCGTCTTCTTCTCATCTCTTGTTCCACTGGCACTTGTCTAGTTCTTGTCATCAGTTCCACGTTGGTAACCTTGTCATACCATTTTAATCCCTCTATTCTACGCAAGCACCCATTTATGAAAGTCTGTAGCTTTTTGGTTGTTGTCTTTGTTGTTCTCCATGTCTCAGAGCCATACAGTAAGTCTAGTTAGCCTCTGAATTTATGCCAAAGGACATTGGCCATTAAAAGGAACTGACCTCTAACCAGAACTCTAGATAGAGATTGTGAACATATATCTCTATTCGTTTGAGGTGTTCCATGATACAGCCATTCGGATCGAGCACAAATCCAAATGTCTGTAAGCATGAAACAATCATCGACATCAGTCGCGGAGATATAATCATTTGAGGAATGCGCCATGCTGCAGACATGAAGCAATCCTCAACATCATCCCCCTCACTTCCAAACGTGACACTTGTGGCACGGATGATAGTGATGGAGAAGACGCCCGTCTCCCGAACATATCAATATTAGTACTACCTACTTATAACTATGATAATCATTAAGTAGACACATTAAATTTTATAACATTAATATGACATCGGTCGATGAGATATATCTCTATTCGTTTAAGGTGTTCCATGATACAGCCATTCGGATCGTCGACAAATCCAAATGTCTGTAAGCATGAAACAATCCTCAACCTCATTCGCGGAGATATAAATGTGCTTATGAAATAATGAGAACTCTTACAGATCGTATATGAATGTGATGTGACTTTTGTTCCCATGTAGTTGGTGTCTGCTCATGGTATGAAATTACTAATTAAATATTTTGAGTCGTCAAAATCACAGTCTTATCAACTATCGTATTCGGAGTTGAGTTAAATGCTATTCATCTTCAACTGATCATGACCAGTGATGATTAATGTCTTAACACGCTGCATCTCACACTGCCAATATAATCAATAAGACAAGAGACTAATACAGGTCAGTCAAGGGTCGAATATTTAATATGAAACATATTCAGCACAGAATGTATCACAAGGGTTAAGCAGACATTATCGATACCAACGAACAGTATTACGGAATCCTACAAAAGTGATAAGAACCCGAGGGACTTTGACTCTATAAACTGAATACGCATATAATAACTTGGTCATCCTCAAATACTAGAAGTCATCGAAGCACCCATAACACACGGGGGTCCCGAGAGTCCGCAACATATACAATAGGACTGACTTCACATTTGAGTTGAAGATTCTTATTTTCGTGTTGGGTCCGATTTCTCTTGATCTCCATATATTTCCCAATGCAATGAAAGCTCCTCTTGCTTTTTGTATTCTTAGTTTGATATCACTGTCTGTCCCTCCAACTTTGTCTATATTGCTGCCAAGATATGTGTACGATTCTACATCTTGTATTGGTGTTTCTTCAAGTTCCGCTCTGTTATCATTACCTGCATTTATTCTCATTATTTTTGTCTTTTCCCTGTGTATTTTCAGACCCAATTGCTGTGACCTCTCATCTAGTGTTTTCAATTTGTCCTGCATCTGATTACTGTTATGGGACAGAAGAGCCAAGTCATCAAAAAAATCCAGATCATCCAACTGCTTAGTCAGAGTCCACTGGATTCCATTTCTGTTTTGTGTTGTCGATGATCTCATTACCCAGTCTATTGCTAGTAAGAAAAGAAATGGAGACAAGAGGCATCCCTGTTGCACTCCTGTTCTTATCCCAAACGCTTCTGTAAGCTGTCCTTCATGAAGAACTCTGCATGTCATGTCTTTATATGTTTTCTTTATTAAATTAATGATCTTCAGGGGAACTCCATAATGCTCCATCAATTTCCAAAGTTATTCTCTGTCTACACTGTCAAATGCCTTTTCGTAGTCCACAAATCCGATGTATAGGGGTGAATTCCATTCCAGACTTTGTTCAACTATTATTCTCAAAGTGGCTATCTGGTCTGTACATGATCTGTTTTGTCGAAAACCTGCTTGTTCATCTCTCAGTTTCTTGTCTATGGACTCTTTTAATCTCTCAAAGATAATCCTGTTTAATACTTTTCCTGACACTGATAGTAACATTATTCCTCTATAATTTGTGCACTCTTGTAAATTTCCCTTCTTAGGCAACTTAACCAGATATCCTTCCTTCCATTCTGCTGGTATCTCTTCCTTTTCCCAGACTTTACCAAGTAATTTATATAACATCTCTGTAGCATTGTCGATATCTGCTTTGATGACCTCTGCTGGAATGCCATCAGGTCCAGACGCTTTTCCATCTCTTAGAAGCTTTATGGCTTTCTTTATTTCTTCCTTCGTTGGTCTTTCACCGTAAATTTGTAGCTCTTCTTCTGCTTGCTGGATGTCCGAGGGGTTTTGTGGAGCTGGTCTATTGAGAAGGCCCTCAAAATATTCTGTCCACCTCTTCATTTGCTCTTGTATATTGCTGAACAGTTTTCCATTCTTGTCTTTTATGAGGCAACTTGTTTGCTTGTATTTCCCTGTTAGCTTCTTTGTGCTGCTATACAGTTCTCTCATATTTCCTTTGGATGCAGCATCTTCTGCCTCTCTTGCCAACACCTCAATATACTTCCTCTTGTCTCTTTTGATACTTCTTTTTACTTCTTTGATTGCTTCTGTGTACACTTCTTGAGCCTTGGCTTTGGAACTTCTGGTTTTGCTTATGTTTAAATCTGCTTTCTTGTTTTTTTTCTGTCTTTTATCTTATTGATGGTTTCTGTTGTTATCCATGCTTTTTGTTGTCGTTCCCTTTTCCCCAGTATTTCTTCACGTCTCATTCCATACAGTTTTGATTTGCTGCCAATAGTTGTTAAGCCCTAATTGTGGTCAAGGGGAGTTTATCAGTAAAATACTTGTAACAGGGTTCGTAGCGACCTGGAAAAACCTTGAAAACAGAAAAAAAAATTCCAGGCCTTGAAAAGCCTGGAAAAATGGCTAAGAGCCTTGAATTTCCCGCATCGGACCTGGAAAAAATATCAAAAGTTGTCCATTTTCGGTTATTGGTGGTATTTTTCGTTAAACTTCAGTTACCGAAGAATTTTTACTTCCCTTTGCGCACTAAATCTATTTCCAGAAGTTTTCGGCAGTTTGTGTTATCGGCGATGTGCGTTTTCGGCAATTTGCGTTAATGATGTGAATGCAGATTTATTTTTAGCTCTCGCCTCTGTTGTTGTTACTCGAAAGCTACTCTGAAAAAATTGATTTATAACCTCAGACCTAAAGGTCTTTTATATTTGGACATGCGCCCTAATATAACCGACTAGGTTGAACGGGACGCGCCTCGCCAAAACTTTAAAAAAAAACAACAACAAAAAACCCAGAACTTTGTCTCTACGCATTCAAGTTGTGTTAAATCATTCATTTCAACTGGGGTAAGTAGGCTAATAAATTCATTTATCTTACTTACTTAGTCGTTCCCCATCTACCGTGAGGTGTAGAGGTTTGGAAGAGAGAGTGCCAGACTATTCTATCAGCTGTCTTTTTCCTGGCCTGGTTCCATTCTAGTCCTCGGTCCTTCAAAGATTGTCTAATGTTGTCCTCCCAGCGGACTCTGGGTCGTCCTGGGGGTCTGGATCCCTGGCTCTTTGTTTCCCATGCTTGTTATGGTAGCCGATCTTCTCCCATTCTGCAGACATGGCCAAACCATCTTAGTTGGGACTGTTCTATTTGGGTCTGCAGCGGGTGAGATTTACAGTGTTTGAATGCAATTTCTTGGTGTACAACTGCTTACGGGAATATGTTTGACACAGTTTAAGATGGTCAGGAATAGAAATTGATGGTGATTCCATATCCTATAGCCTACCCTGTTATCAGACCATGTCCCACTGTTCATTTCACCACATTTTTTGGAAATAAATATATTTTGAATGCTTTTTTTTATTATATTTATGATGAAGAAACATATCTCGTTCTCCTCTGCAGGGTTATAATTAGGATATGCATAGGCCTACATGTTTTCAATTCCAGATAACATGAATAACCGCCGATACATGAAAGTGTCATCACATCTGTCAAATCGCTGTAATTAAGATAAATGAAAATTACCATTTACCAAGTTATTTAAAATTTAAAAAATAATTAAAAATTTTTTTTTTTAAATCGAAACAAACAGAAACGATAAAACAAAACAAACCCCAACAAAAAAATCAAACAAAAATAGTAAAGATGGGGAGGGGGTGTGTGTGTAAAGGCCTGATGTTTCCAGTTAGATATTTAATAGATTTTCACTTATCATAAGTATTATAAGGATATCATCATACTTTCACCCTCCCAATTACTATACCGTATATTAACTTTTGTTCTAGTTAAATATTGTTTGACTATATTATTCATGCGTTTAGAACTTTACTTGGTAAATATACATAGCTTAGGTCTACTCATAAGTTATTTGTTTATTCTGTTTTTGTTTTTTGTTTTTTTTTAAACAGAAAAGAACACGACCTCAAGTAGCAGTTTTTCCCTCAGAAACATCAAAACCATCTAACACTACTCCCTCAGACACGTCAAAAACGTCTAACACTACTAGGAGACCTACAGATGTGACATCATTTGTGACCAAGGAAGAAACTCTCAGCTGAGATTATTTGGACTCTTTTTTCAGTGAAAAGTCACCATAGTTTTAATTCAAATTTCATACGCAACAAGGGACATATTCTCTTCTGTGGTAGTTTTTATTCAGCCTTCAGCTTTATTTCAAGAACTGAAATTCAGATTGGTGCATTTGGAACAGTAGCTGAAAATAGGAAGCATTTTCCTGTAGCACTGAAGAAAAAAGAACTCAAATTGAAAAAGACTAATCATCCTGTGTTTTGTGCGACAGAAGATAAGGCATGCCGACAGTCGCCTGGCATGAGACGAAAAGATTTAACCTTATATCTACTAATCACTCTAATGATAATATAAACAAGACAGTTAGAAAGACAAATTCTTTAGGGCAGAACAATTCAGAAGCCAGTGCTTGCAGAAAAATACAGCAAAAGTATGGGAGGTGTCGACCACTTCTGCCAACTAGGTGCAAGCTACCCCTACCCACACAGATCCTATTTTTATATCATTTCTTAGTTGAAACTGCCCTGGTCAATGGGCACATAACCTACAACACTGCCAACTCTACAAAAAAAAAGATCAAAGCAAAGATCAGGGTGTCAGTGTGACTCTTATTGAACCTGTTATTCTTCGACGCAGTGTGACACCTTCAAAACCACAGGTCACAACAACACGACTTACTGAGCACCACTTCATTGATAAGTATGAAAGGGCAAGGTACAAACCAGACTGTAAAGTGTGTAAGGCTGCAGGGAACAGAAGCCAGACTTGCATGTACTGCCCAGATTGCAATGTACCTCTATGCCTGATACCCTGCTTCAAGTTATACCACACAGTCAAGGATTATCAACGATCCAGACAAAGACTCTTGCAGAGGCCTACAGCTACAACTTCAACCCCAGTTAATGAAAAAAGCAGCTCAGACTCCAATTAGAGGTACTTAACTACTCAAACATTTACAAACGCTCATTGTCAGATGCCACAGACGCAGAATACATTCAAAAAAGACAAACACGAAAAATATTTTTTTTTCGCATTTTATTCACAATTTTATTAGCCTTTTATGTTGATATACGTGGTTAATCGTTAAATCAATACGTCAATCAAGCTTATTTTATTCATTACCATCCATGTCACTAACATTTTATTGCGCCATCATTGAACAAATTCACTAAAAACTGGGAAAAAATGTCTGTTTTTCAATCTTTTATGAATTAAACCAAAAAAAATTCTTTTTAAAGAAATCTGCAAACACCCTTGGTAATGATAGACGGTAATGCTCCGGATTGCTGGTCAGCAAAGTGATAATTATATCTGAGAAAATTAGATGAGGATAATATTAGAGTTTCCCGTCCTTGAAAATCACGTGCTGGACCTGAAAAAACCTGGAAAATGCTTGAAGAAATTTGCTATGAACCCTGTTGTAAGTACAGGCCGGACCTGTGTTAGCTCCCTTGTTTAGTTGTTTATGTGTTTAAAATAACTTCGCGTATTTTCGCGAATGTTCTGGAACGTGGGTGAACGAAATTCATCTCAGGGCTAAATCCGCGCTGAGATGAATTTTGGGATTGAGCTGTTTTTAGGCTGGGATTTTTCGTGACATTCGAATGCTGTGAGAGCTGAGAGATGATTCTGACGATTATGGTCAGTGTGTCCCAATATGGAGTATTGTTTTGGCAAAAGGGATTTTGATATTTTCCCAAGTTTTTCATAAAGCCGTGGATATAAAGGCTTATATATATATATATATATATATTCTGCAGAATGGATGTTGTTAAAGATTTTTTCGGGCCACAGATAGGCCATTATGTCGATATCTCAGATGAGGGAGATTTGTGAAGAGATGTTTGAGTGCATATTTACATTAATTTAAAGCCAGGAACTTATATGGCTTAGTTACCATATTGCCAGAGATGTTTGAGTGCATATTTACATTAATTTAAAGCCAGGAACTTATACGGCTTATTTATCATATTGCCAGAGATGTTTGAGTGCATATTTACATTACTGTAAAGCCAGGAACTTATACGGCTCTTTTACATATATGCACCATTTATAATATATACAGATGAATTGAACTGTCGTTATTCCCATGAGATGCTTAGAACTGTGACCTATTGTCAGCGTGCTGTTATGATGTCTATTTTTGTTACTGTGGCGTAATAAACAGTATAGAACTGTACTTGAAGTTCAAAACCTTCCTGACTCCCATGTGTGCATTGATGTGTGATTGCTACTGTATTACTTCAAGAGCCTTTACGCATTCACGTCCATGTCTACACACACACACATCAGTCGGCCATGATTAGCTGTAAGTACCCGGCGTTGCCCGGAAGTCTCTTATCCTTAAAAAAAACTGACGTTGTAACAGTGATGGCCAGTTCCCACTCTACCATTGAACCACCAACAACCCACTCAGTATCAGTGGTAAGCCAGCATTCTGGGGTGCTATCAACTGATTGAAGGATATTGTCGTACAAGTTCAAGTTTCAAGTCAAGGGTTCCAGTGTTGCTGTACTTCTTCTTGTAGGCCGTTACCTCGGAGTTCCAGTGATGATCACCTTTGGACTTCGTCACACGGGATTATCTATGTACATCATTGCCGCTGTTACCTTGGAGTTCCGGTGTCGATCGCCAGTGGATTGTTACAGACTGTGTTAGCTGTGTACATTTTTGCAGTTGTTACGGAGGCCAGGATTTTTTCCAGTTGAAGATAAGTGGCTGTTTGTTTTTGTAAACTGTATGTGCCACTGTATAGTTAGTTAAGCCTTCCTCAGTACATAAACTATGTATATTCCTTGTTCTCCATGTAATAGGTTTCTATGTTATATATGTCATATTTCAGCGGGCAGGTTGGGTGGAGACTTTCGTAGGATACATCCCACTTCACCGAGGGCCTACGAAAGCGTTCTATATGGACTGTTTTGTCTAAGTCCGTGTCGTAAAAGATCCCTTGATAATTCGGGGCATACTCTGTTTATGCCGGATTCAGTCATCTTTATAATTGTTTAGCTGTAACGAGATGTATTAGTGTTGTTTTCGTTATATTTTTCTCTGTTCTTTAGTTTTTGATTAATTTGTTTGTGAGTGTTTTTCTACCCTTTCTATCTTTGAGTTATATTCGTTTATACACTGTTTTGTCATCTGTATTGTATACTTTTCGCAGCTGTCGTTGCAAGCTTTGCAATAGTTTTTCACTTTATTTCTACTTTTTTACTTTAGTTGATTCCTGCGAAAGTTGTCATTTGTTCTTTATATCTTGTTTCTGTCTTTCTTGTTTGTATTATCCATTGTGTCATACATTGTCAATATTATAATGCACAATAGATATATAGGTGATTGATTATATTATTATATTTAAGGTAATTATACAGGTTCTTGAGCAAGGACTTGTCACCCACTGAGTTGGGATAAAGTGAGTTTCTCAAGTAATATTTTTACACAAGGTGTTCGTCTCATATAATCCAGCATAATGTCTACTTTGGATTACTTCATTGAGCAAGGGAAATCCCATAATATGACTATTGAGGAAGTAAGAGAATTTGCACTTGCTGAATATGCCAAGGTGCAGAAGGCTGAAGAAAAGAGACAGAAAATGGAGGTGGACAGACAGAAAATAGAAGCTGAAGATAGGAAAATCCAAATGCAAATGGAGGCTGAAGAGAGAAAACAGAAATTAGAAGCTGAAGAGAGAAAACAAAAATTAGAAGCTGAAGAGAGAAAACAGAAATTATAAGCTGAAGAGAGAAAACAGAAACTTCAGAAAGAAGCTGAAGAAAACAAAAGACTACACGAGGAAAGAGTCTTAGCTATGGAGCTGGAGAAAATAAAGGTGGTGAATATGGGTAATGCTCAAAATGAGGCAAATAATCAAACAACTTCTAATAAGGCAAATACTAAACCTTATGATATTAAATTACCTGCTTTCAACCCTGCCAGCGACGATATCTCATTCTATCTAAATAGATTTGAACTTTCATGCGAATCTCATAAGATAGACAAGTCAGGATATTGTGAGCAACTTATGAAGATACTTAAGGGTGAAGCTTTGAATACTATAAGTATGTTAGAAGGTCCTGACAAAAATAACTATGATGTTGCCAGAGCAGCCTTATTAAAAAAAATACCAACTAGACGAAGAAGGTTATCGCCTACACTTTAAGTCTCTATTGCCGGAGACAGGGAAAGATTTTTCAGACTTTATATCAAATATCCGCCTTACGTTTTCACGTTGGGTTGAACTTTCAAAAACGGAGCACACAAATGAAGCCCTTATGGACTTATTGCTGCGCGACAAAGTCATGTCGTCAGTTAATAAATCTTTTCTTTCCTTTTTACATGAGCGGAAGCCTCCAAATTTGAAAGATATAGAACAATACTGTCGCCAATATGTCACGGCACATCCAAATGTAACAGTAAGCAATTCTAAAGTCGAAGAAGGTTTACCCGTGGCTTTAGCAATGCCATATGGCCCTAATTTTCAACGCAAATTTCAAAGTGCTCAGCGCAACTTTGGTAGGAGGGATAATCGTAATTTTGGACAGAACCAAGGGGGTCCATCATGTATGGATTCTTCTTCAAGGAACTAGAGGCAATTTAACGGTCCTCAACATTTTAGTTCCAACATTTATGGAAATTTTCGTAGGGGTAACTTCAATAGAGATTATCAACCCTACAATAATTTTTCTCAGAGACAGCAAAACCCATCAAATAGATATTTTGATCAAAGGGGAAATAGTAATCGCGACAATGCTAACTGGGGTTCAAACCAAAACAATAGTTTTAATAGAGCAAATAATGATGCTTCCTATAGGGATAATATCCGCAAGAGATCGCAATATGACAGTAGATCATCAAATAATAATAGATCTTATCGCCATGCTAACTCTGCTCAACAAGAGCCCCAGGTTGTTAATGATCAAGGTAACAATAATAATGGTATCTCTAACACTATTGCTTTCTCTGCTTTCGATTTCGAGAGAGCATATCAGTGCCCGGAGTGCACAACTTTGTTCCAACCTACAGCTCTAACTACCTTGAGTTGCGGTCATCCTCTACCCGCTCTTCCTGCCGCAGCTGCGCATGATGGAAGAGGGTCTCTTTCTCTCCATAAGGGGTTTGTGAATAATAATCCTGTCTCTCTACGTTTTGATTCTGGATGCACGACTGTTGGGATTAGACAGTCTCTAGTTCATCCATCTTGTGCAACAGGTAATATGGTGAAATGTGTGACATTCGGTGGGACAGTTGAGACTTTTCCGACTGCCATAGTCCACATTGCCACACCGTTTTTCACTGGTTATATACATGCATGTTTGCTCAGAGCGCCTATTGCCAACCTTACTGTCAGACAGATAATGGTATAAAGGTGTGTACACCAGAACAAATTGCTGCTTGGGAACAGCAATATCACCTTACTACGTCCACCTTAGGGACTATGCCAAAATCTTGTCACCAGGTAGATTCTGCAAACGTCATACATTCTGCTAATTTTGTGCAATCTTGCAGTATTGATGATACAATTGTTCATCATGCTAATTTTGGTGCTTCTTTTAGCCCAGTTCGACATACCTCAGTACGTTGTTATTCTAATTTTGACTCTTCTTTAAGTACCATTGTAGAAGAAGATCTGTCAGTTTTGACAGACACACACACTAACTTTGTAGTTACGACTGAATCTACATCCAGTCACGTTGATTACAACTTCTTTACTGCAGTGACTAGTGTTTTCTTTGCTACATGTACGAACTTAATTGTTAGTACATATCTATACCTTATGAGTTTCTTTACTTTTCTTGCTGGGCCGGTTAGCTCAGAACCTTCGTCTTTTATGACTTTTTGTCGTACTTACTGCTTTTCTTTTAAACTTCGACGTTGGTTCGAGTTTATTACTGTATGCTTTTACACCTTTATGGTATATTTCTTGCTTTTTTCTTTGTCCAGTACACAGGCTATGACTTCAGGTCAGCCTTGGAGATGTACGCCTTTGTCTATTACATTTTCTTTGTCTTGTGCAAAGTCTCAGATTGTCAGCCATAATTACAACCTTAGTCATAATGAAACTCTTAGTCATCATTACCATCTTTTAAATTTGCCTTTTGACTTGGGTATCATGTGTATATTCATGACTTTTCTCTACATCATTACACACTACCATTTTCTAGATTTCCTTTTAGATTTCGGGGTTATTTATATACCCACGACTCTGGTATACATTAACACTCTGTTAGTACATTTTTTATGACCCTGGTTAATTCATGATTCTAAATTAGTTTGTACTACTTTCTCTGTTACCTTTTCTAGAGTAATGGAGGAAGGTTTGATTATCACCATACAGGGGACGGAAGTTTACACAGCCACAGTTCGTAGATTTACTGTAGAATTAGCTGTTGTATATCATAACATCTTACCTTTACCAAACAGAGTTTTCCATTTGTGTTTTTCCATAGCGTATGCTTTGCCATGAGAGTCTCAACTACTTTATTATATGTTTGAGATGTTTACCGTTGGAATTTTCGCAAGAATTGCCATTCCTGTGGAACCAGTTTGTCGTCTCATTAGATGATGTTGAGCTTCTTACAGCATGTTCCTGGATATTTAGGACCTCCAGATGTTGTTTAGAACTTGTTTGAGATATGAGATTATATTGTATATGTATATTACTATAATATAGTGTATTAGACAGTATTATATTTGATGAAACTTCTTTATGATAAAATGTTGCTTCATTGTTAGGCATCATTATATTACTATATTGTTCGTATACTTCTGAGTTTTGAAATGATGAATGTATTACTATGGTAATGATTATACTATTTTGACTTGATTAATCATTGTGATTCATTTCAATATTGTACTTTTTGAGAAATATGAAGACATGAGAGAATGTATTTTTTCTCGCATTGTATTATTTTTTCTTTGCCCGGCGCGTGATTGTGCGCTAGGGGTAACTGTGTGTGATATTGGTACTTTGGGAAGAGATATTTTTTCTGAGGATGTGATGTATTTTTTTTCCTCTCCCGACGCTTGATTGTGCGTCACCTATAGCTATGTATAACAGTGTTGTTTATTTTGATGTCCATTATGACCTCATTATCTGTTACTCCTTGAGCGTATTAACTTAGTTGTCATGCACAACAGGTTATTTTTTACATGATAGCTTATTACTAATTCGTTGATTTAGATTGTCATGGTTTATTGTAATGGATGCTAATGTACTATAATGGTGTTCATTTATATAATGCATTGTTTTATGTAATTTTTTTTTTCCTTGATATATCATTGTTTTCCTTTATTCCTGTATCATGGCTTTCCTTCTTTACTGCTCATTCCTCTTGTATTTCATCTGTTCTTTTCACTTTTTATTTTTTGATGTCACGGCTAGTCTATACGTCGTATGTCTGCATATTCCTTTGAAGTTGATGTACTTCACAGGCTTATCTCTTTACTTTTCTAGACTTCACTTTGTTTGTACTTTACTCGTATTTTTTATCCTTCTTTGGTTCATGTTGTAAACATGACGTTACTTAGTGTGATTCTTATGGGTAGAGATTAGTAATTTATCGACCTCTATATTTTTCTTTGATGCATTTTGTCAAAAAAAAAAATGATTTTATCATTTTTTCCCCCCGGGGGGTGGTGTAGACTGTTAAGCCCTAATTGTGGTCAAGGGGAGTTTATCAGTAAAATACTTGTAAGTACAGGCCGGACCTATGTTAGCTCCCTTGTTTAGCTGTTTATGTGTTTAAAATAACTTCACGTATTTTCGCGAATGTTCTGGAACGTGAGTGAACGAAATTCATCTTAGGGCTAAATCCGCGCTGAGATGAATTTTGGGATTGAGCTGTTTTTAGGCTGGGAATTTTCGTGACATTCGAATGCTGTGAGAGCTGAGAGAAGGTACTGACGATTATGGTCAGTGTGTCCCAATATGGAGTATTGTTTTGGCAAAAGGGATTTTGATATTTTCCTAAGTTTTTCATAAAGCCGTGGATATAAAGGCTTATATATATATTCTGCAGAATGGATGTTGTTAAAGATTTTTTCGGGCCACGGATAGGCCATTATGTCGATATCTCCGATGAGGGAGATTTGTGAAGAGATGTTTGAGTGCATATTTACATTAATTTAAAGCCAGGAACTTATACGGCTTAGTTACCATATTGCCAGAGATGTTTGAGTGCATATTTACATTAATTTAAAGCCAGGAACTTATACGGCTTATTTACCATATTTGCCAGAGATGTTTGAGTGCATATTTACATTACTGTAAAGCCAGGAACTTATACGGCTCTTTTACATATATGCACCATTTATAATATATACAGATGAATTGAACTGTCGTTATTCCCATGAGATGCTTAGAACTGTGACCTATTGTCAGCGTGCTGTTATGATGTCTATTTTTGTTACTGTGGCGTAATAAACAGTTTAGAACTGTACTTGAAGTTCAAAACCTTCCTGACTCCCATGTGTGCATTGATGTGTGATTGCTACTGTATTACTTCAAGAGCCTTTACGCATTCACGTCCATATCTACACACACACACATCAGTCGGCTCTGATTAGCATTAAGTACCCGGCGTTGCACGGAAGTCTCTTATCCTTCAAAAAACTGACGTTGTATCAGTGATGGCCAGTTCCCACTCTACCAGTGAACCACCAACAACCCACTCAGTATCAATAGTCTTCTGTATTCTCTACATCTTCCAGCTGTTGGAGCACTTGGAATTTGTTGGATATTGTGACCGCAAATTTGTCTCGTTTCTTGATTTCTTAGATGTCCTACATTAAATTGTTGTCTATAATTTTGCATTGGTGCATATCTCTTGAGTTTTATTTTTACTTTGGCTATCAGAAGGTGGTGATCTGATGCCACATCTGCTCCTCTATATACCTTTACATCCTGCAATGATGATCTAAACTTCTTATTTATGCATATATGATCAATCTGATTTTCTGTTCTATGGTCTGGTGATATCCATGTTGCCTTGTGTATTCTCTTATGTGGAAACATGCTTCCTCCTATAGCCAGTTGATTTGAAGCACAGAAGTTTGAGAATAGTTCCCCATTTTCATTCATTATTCCTAGCCCATGTTTTCCCATGACTCCTTCAAAGCCGTTGTTGACTGTACCTATCTTTACATTCATGTCACCCATCAAAATTGTGATGTCTCTTCTTTTTACTTTTTCCACAACTTCCTGTAGTCTAGTATAAAATGCTTCTTTCACAGACTCTTCTTTGTCATTAGTTGGTGCATAACATTGGATGACATTTACATTGATTTTTGTTTTAGCTGTTTTAAAAGTAGCTGTTATTATTCTGGGTCCAACAGCTTCCCATTCAATGAGTGCTTTCTGTGCTTCTTTAGATATCATAAGAGCTACCCCTTCACTGTGGTGTAAACTTTTGTCTTCATGTCCTGAGGACAGCACCAATTCACCTGTGATGAGTTTCTTTTTGTCTACCCCCTTCCACTTTGTTTCACACATTCCCAGAACCTCGATTTAATATTCCCTCATTTCTGCTGCTACTTGTGCCACTTTCCCTTGTTCATTTAATGTCCGAACATTCCAGGTGCCAAATCTGTTACCATAATTTACTCAGCTATAACCTTGTTTTGAGCTTTAAAAAAAAAAAGACAATGGACCTACCAACTTGCCACTTATAAACTCTGAGAAGCCTTACAAAACCATCAGTGACATGCTTCTGTTCAATCAGTCATACTTCTGGTATAGCCTACTTTGAATATTCACAACAATCTATAATGAAACCCTCTAAGATATTTTAATAACTGTGAGGGACACCGCCGATGTATCAATAACCATTTGTGAGATATCGGCAAATCTGCTATTCTAGGATTCAGCCATTAATGGTCTATTTAAAGAGAGTATGGTTAGGGGTTCAGCATTTAGGATTAGTAAATTGGGTGTCATCCCAAATGCCCCGGGCTTTCTCACCCTCTTCTCCCTTGCTAACAACATGACAGGTGGGAGAGACTGCTGTTTTAGGTCATGGAAGCACACACACATGCACACTCACAATTTGATACTTCTGATTAACTCTATCTAGACTGACTGGAAGCACAAAAACCATATTCAGATATCGGAAAGCAAAATTATTATCATGAATTAGCCACACTATATCTCCGAATTATTACCTAAATTGAGGTTGAAAGGGATTCTTTTTCCAAGAGTTAAAAAAAAGTGTTAGGATTTAGTATTAGGGAAAGAAAACAATTACAGCTGATCATAAACCTAACCCTTCTTGTGACAAGAAAGCCGTCACTGTACTTCAATCAGAAAACTTTGTAGAAGCAATGAACTTTGTTCCTTGCATATCAGAGCATCTTTATAAAAAAGAAGTAAGGTTTGTTGAGGTCATAAAAGTTAATTAAACCTGACTTCTTCATATTAGGCAATTCTTTTTTGGCTTCATGCCTTTCTGGTTGCATTTATGAATGTGTGACATTTTTTTGTCATTGTAGGCTTTGCCATCTGTCAGCATCATGTGAGCCATGATTCAGAATCTTATTTGAACTGACTGTGTTTGATGGCATATATGCCTGGGCCACTTGGCAAACAGACATTTGTGAAGAACTGACAAGGATACTTTAGACTACATTCATTCCATCAGTCAAAATGTCAGAAAAGCTTCCAGAGTCAACACGAGGGACTGCCATGACCTTGTACAACAGGTTTGCAGAGCTGATGTTGGTTGTTGGCTTGGATGAGAACACAGGATTAGTTTCTTTGATTAAAGAAGCAGATGTAAGTTAGTGATAACACGAGTCTTAGAATTTACTTCTTATTTGTTCTACTTTGATGCTACATATATGCATTTATTCATTTATAACTGTTTATCTCCCCAACAAATTTATGCCAGGTGCATCTGTCCCATGCCATTGCTCAAGATCTTTCCATGTTTTCTTTATTCCTTTCATTTCGATCTCAAGTTCTCGTCTCAATCCATTTTTCAGTTTTCATAACCAGAATCTGATTGGTGTAAGTATATTCTTACATTTATCCGAAAATTAAACTTTACTGCGGGATTACTTTTGTAGTTATGTATTCTGTTTATGTTGTGCCATTATATTTATAGCTATATAATATGCTTCTTTTTTTGTAGTGTTCCATTTAATATTTAAAATGCTTCGTTTTTGAACATAACAATTGTATATATATGCAATGTTTTTTGCTAAGGCATTACATTTACAGAGTAGTGTAATGTATTTCTTATTGTGACTTTACATTTATAGAGTGAAGAAGAAAGTGATGACCAGTTCAGCACACTTTTTGACAGTGAGTATGAGGCACAAGTTCTTGCAGCAATTTCAGCTTCAAAAGCCCTGGTTTTTCAACCATTCATTGTGGAAGACCCTACATATCCACCATCTCCTGAATCACTTGCCACCATGAGCAGCTTTCAAACATTGAGGTTTGTATTAGATCTCTAACTGTTTCTGTGCTGGGCGGTTGTTAGGTCTTACCCTGGCACCAGAATGAAGGCAAATTTGTTCCATAGTTGATGTTTTAAAAGAAGTAAATTTCTTATAATATATAAAAATCGTAAATTGGCTGATAACATTTAGACATGTTGGAAATCTTACAGTATGCAACAAATAAGTTTATTTTATATAACATATAGAGTGTAGGAATAAATCTGACCCATAACCAGGCGACTGGTGGGAAAATTATATACCATATAATGGCACACCATATGTATAGTGGGATACAAAGAGTTAATGTATAAGCCGATTAGTAAAAAATTGCATATGAGGCTAATTGTCCCAATTTTTCTTCACTGTAGTTAAAAGGGCAAAAGACAAGTTTTATTCATATTTAGAAAGTGGGTTTAAAGTTGTAAACAGCTGTTAATAGAAACCTTTAACTGCAAAAGTTATTCCTGTCTAAACACTCCATATTCATAAAATTGGAGCATTGTTTTACATGTAGTTTCATCCTGCAGTTTAATAAATGAGCTATGTAATGGGCCAATTCATTTATAAAAATGCACATATGGTCTTGCCTATTATTACTTTGTGCTTTTGTGTATGAACTTCTTTACTTATGTGTATGAACTTCTTTACTTATGTGTATGAACTTCTTTACTTATGTGTATGAACTTCTTTATGCACATCAAGTTTTTGCTGCTGAGAATTTATTGTAGTTAACGAAACTTGTGCCTCTTTGTATTGGTTTCACTGGTATTTTCTTGATGAATACCTTATGGAAAAATACATGTTTTTTTCCTCTTGTTGATTGCAACATATACAAACGTATGAATCTCTTGTCAACAAATTACACATGAAATTTGTGTATCATTGATTACTTAGTGTATTCATGTGTGTTGAGGACTGCTGCATGGTTTTGCCAGCATCTCTGTTTGGTTTTATTTGAGATGGTTGCAATATGCAGCATTGCCTCTAGTCAGACTCATAACGCGATGCGTACGTTACTTGCTAACGTGTTAGACTTGGTTACGCAGAGTCGACATGTGGCCTTAGGGCATAAAGCGGTGTATTTAGATTATGTGTGGTTAGCCCACTAAAAGATATAAGTGTAGGCTTTGAATAGCCAATGGCAAATGTAAGGTATAAGGACGTTCAAGCCCAGAATATATAGTATGCGTTTTATCGGTGTATAACGCATAGACTAAATTAATATAATACGGTGTGTATATTAGGGTTAACAGGTTCAATTATGGCAGATTATGATGGCGTGAGCAGCCAAATTAAATATGAGAAACTAGCCAGAGCTTTAATAAGTAATAAGGCTCCTAAGAGAGAAGCTAAAGGTATGGTAACTTATTGAAATATGTTCACTGCGTAATTTTTCTAAAGAAGCTAACAGTGCTAGATATTACAACTATGCAGAGTTAATGTGCTAAAGTAACGGTTAACTTGACCGTGTGGAGGTCAAACAGCTGAGTTTGTGTCGTCAATTATCATATGATGTTGTATTCATGGATAATAAATGCAAATCGTCATTCAGGCATTCCTGTCGATTGCATGTGAGTTGCAGAAGTTTGTGCTGCATACTTAAGCACTTATGTTCTTCGTTCAAGAGTTCTGATTGACCATGTTGGGTTGATTACACACCGAAGAGATATCAAGAAACTTAGACGACAGACTAATGGGCAAAAATATAATGAGAAATAATAAGGTTGAATATCCGGAATCCAATATTACTGCAGGAACCCACAGTTACGGCAGTCTACTAACTTTACTGCAGTAAAACGACAGTCCGGTCAGAGGAGAAATTCAAGGCAAGAGAAATATGCCCACATAAGAAAAATAAAGCCCGTAACAATGTTGTCCTGAGAGACTGTGAGAAGATAAGGAACAAATAGAATCTCTACACTCTTAAAACTGTCATAAGATGTTGCTAATGTGAAATTAAGCATGGGGCTGGCGATCTCATCATCCCATATATAAAATCTCAGTTTTTTCTGTCAGTGCGTAATGCCAAGGGATGCAACTTTGGTTGAAAGTTAGACATTAATTGTATTGTTTCCCTTATATGTACTCTCCCGAAAATAGTAACACTTACTACAGAAGAATGCGCAAATGACGGTGTGCATGAACAGTTTGATTATACTGTATGGAAAGAAGTCAGCACCACACCTGATAAACAGTGCATGAACTGGAGACAGGAAGATGCGGAGATCCATGATTTACATTGTACCAGATTTAAATAACAGAAAATCAAGATGCTCTTCTGTCATGTTCCGACTTTTAACATCAGATGTAAAAGAAATATTTTGGTTTTTTTAATACTTTTGAATAAGTAAAATTACCGTTAGGTATTGGTGCTTTTGAATTTAATTCTCGTCTTATGATGGGCTTTTACACTAGCGTAAAACAATTTGCTACAGAAACCACCACTGCTAGAGCATTTGATGTATTTTAACACAGTGGATCAACTAGAGAGATGGCAGCATTGCCCCTTAAGGAGCATAAGAGATGAAAGAAGATGACTACATAGTATAGATACGAGGGACGGTAAAAAAGTAATGCCTCGTAATTTTTAATTTAATTCAATAGGCAAGAAAACAGATAAAATTCACATTGAAATGTAGCCCCAAGTCTGAACTTCAAAAATTTATTTCTCAATGTAGTCTCCGTTATTTGTTACAGTTTTTTTCCATCTTCTCACAAGGGCATGTATCCCCGCACGGTAAAAATTTGTGTCCTTTTTCCTAAACACTGGCGTACGGCGCGTTTAAGGGTCTCTGTGTCCTCAAAGTGATGTCCACGAAGATCTTCTTTCAGTGGTCCAAACAGATGGAAGTCAGAAGGTGCAAGATCGGGACTGTAAGGGGGATGTGGTAATAATGTCCAGCCAAATTCTGCAATCGCATCAATGGTGCGTTTAGCGGTGTGTGGCATGGCATTATCGTGCAACAGTATTGCAGTTCTCTGATCTTTTAATGGGTAAAGTCGCCGAAGACGACCTCTAAGCTTCTTCAAAGTTTCAATGTAACGGTCTGCATTCACTTTTTTCCCTGTTCCAAGAAGTCGAGAAGAATCACACCCTTCTCAACCCAAAACATGGAGGCCATAACTTTCCCTACAGATGGTGAACTTTTGAACGTCTTTCTTGTCGGCGATGTTGTGTGATGCCATTCCATTGACTGCCTCTTGGATTCTGGTTCAAAAAAATGAACCCAAGTCTCATCACCTGTCACAATATTCGATAAAAACTCTTCTCCTTCAGTTTCGTAACGGTGCAGGAGGTTGATGACTATGGTTTTCCTTGTTTCTTTACGTCTGTCTGTCAACATTCTATGACATAACGTTGTTTTAACTGAACGTTTTTGGCAGCCATTTTTAAACTGTTACTTTGGTGCTACCTGTTACTGAAACAGGTTGGTAATGCTTTACAATGCAGAAGAGTGTTTGAGGAATCCTGCTAAATTTATAAATTGCACACCGATGCAGTATTTACATACATAAAAAATAGGAGGCATTACTTTTTGACCTTCCCTCGTACATATGAACCTTTGGTCAGTAAGTTGTAATTGAGGTTGGTGCCTCTTACTGAATTATTATTGTTTAGTATAGCTATTTAGAAACCTTTTTATCAGGTTGAACTTGAACTAGCCTCTTATTGGTTGCTGAGGTATGTATGAACCTCATTTCAGCATGCAATAGATGAAGATTTTTACTTGCATTCAGTACTTAGCATAGTGATGAATTTGTTTTCAGGAAGGTGCACATAAGCTTTTTGCATGTAACTGATCTAGTTACTTAGCGAAGTTACACGGGAACCTCTTTTCAGCAAGTTTTGCCTGTCATTGATTAGTTAATGGTGTTAAGTGATGAATCACTGTAACATTGTAATACTCTTCCGGCCTTTGGAAGTACATACAAATTTTAGGTTACATTAACTTCCTTCATATAATGTCCTATCTGGAAATGTTTTCTGTGACTGCATTTTCTTTTGTATCCAAAATCTTATTGTGGTTGAAACCTCAAGCTTAAAAAAAAAAAATTTTGAGATCCTGATGATGTGTACCATGTTTGAAAACTGATTACCTGACTGTAAACAATGAAGACTATGAAATGAGAAAGTCTGTAACTATTTTAAGAAATGTGCTGCAATAATGAACATAACTGTAATAATGAAAACAAACAAGAATTAAAACTAATAGAAGTTGAAATTATGGGATAAAAAATTATTAAATGAAAAGCTATAGATGAACATTTGTTTGTAACTTAAGAAGTGAAAAACAAAACAAATAAATCAACATCAAATGAGACTTAGGCTGGTATAGAAGCGTTATTTTAAAGAAAAAAAATTGCTGTTTACTTATATACAGTTTATTTAACTTTCAAGAAAAAAATTCACACTTTACTTAACTGAGTTACTGTGAGAAGTTTGTAAGTGATGTCTTATTATACTTGGAAGTGTGATGCCTTAGTTTACATGGAAGAATAATATCTTATTTTACTTGGAAGCATGGTGTCTCATTTTACTTGGAAGCATGATGTCTTATTTTACTTGGAAGCATGGTGTCTTCTTTTACTTGGAAGCATGATGTCTTATTTTACATGGAGGCATGCTGTCTTATTTTACTTGGAGGCATGCTGTCTTATTTTACTTGGAGGCATGGTTTCTTATTTTACTTGGAGGCATGGTGTCTTATTTTACTTGGAATAAAATTGTCTTATTTCTTCTGAAGCATAGTGTCTTATTTTACTTTGAAGCATGATGTTCTGTTTTTACTTGGAGGCATGCTGTTCTGTTTTTACTTGGAAGTAATCTTTCTGCCTCCAAAACATGAAGATTACTTGGAAGTAATCTTTCTGCCTCCAAAACATGAAGAGTAATTGAGATTATCTTTAGTATTATATATGAAATGAATGTCCCTGCAGCTCACAGTATAATATGTCCTTTGAGTATGCTTGTTTTTATTCTTACTTTTGCTTGTTTTATTTACTGTTAAGAAATGTGTCCGTCGAAAAACTCATATATTATCATAGACAGTCAAACTAACTAAACAGATGAAGCATTACAGTGCAGGGGTTAACCTCAGAGTGACTCAGCAGAGTGAACACACATGCACATTCACACAATTTGATACTTCTGATTAACTCTATCTGGACTGACTGGAAGCACGAAATACCATATTCAGATATTGGAAAGCAAAATTATTATCATAAATTAGGCACACTATATATCCTAATTATTACCTAAATTGAAGTTGAAAGGGATTTTTTTTCAAGAGTTAAAAAAAAGTGTTAGGATTTAGTATTAGGGATAGAAAAAAATTGCTGCTGATCATAAACCTAACCTTGTGACGAGAAAGCCGTCCACACAGTAAACTGTACTTCAATCAGAAAGCTTTGTAGAAGCAATGAACTTTGTTCCTTGCATATCAGAGCATCTTTATAAAAAGTGCAATATTATGCAATTTTATATTTACACAGGTTTTATGCTTATATAAACAGGCACCTGCCTTCACTGGTGCCTATACCTTGAAGCGGTAAGGTGGCTTGAGTACCCTGACAACCCCTCGTGCTATGCCAGCAGGAGTTTTACTCCTGACAGGTTCTACCAAGTTGGACAGGTCTGTGCGGGTATGGGTCAGACTAAAACTGGCACCCTGGTCATCCAGATGGGGGTTCTAGCACAGGACCGACACCCCTGTCTATGTAAAAAAACAAATTAGTCACGGAAACAACAACAAATGAAAAAGCTTTGATGCAAGACAGACATCTGGTGTCTGAGGCTCGCATGGCTGATAGTGGTGAAAGCTGAAAGGAAGCCATTGTCATGAAAACAGATGCTTTGATCGCAAATCACAAAATCAGAATTGGATTCTGGAACATCAGAACTATGAATGAGGCAGGAAAACTGAGGCAGATCACAACAGAAATGAGAAACTACAGATTACACATCCTTGGAATAAGTGAGAGCAGATGGTCCAGGACAGGGAGAATAAAAACAGCAATAAGGGAAACAGTACTTTACTCTTTAAGAGATGATGGACAGCACAATGAAGGTTAGCCTTTATCCTAAAGAAAGGAATAGAAAGGTCATTACTAGAATGGAAACCTATCAACAACAGATTGAAAAGAACAAGACTGAGAGGGAGATTCACCAACACCACAATAATACAATGCTATGCACCAACAAATGACAGCGATGAAGAGGTCAAGGATGAATTCTATCAACAGCAACAAAAGGAAATGGAAACTACACCTAGATACAATCTTATCATAGTAATGGGTGACCTCAATTTGAAAGTTGGAACACGCAATATAATTAATGAAACAGTAATGAGGAAATGCTGCAGCGGAACAGTAAATGAGAATGGGGATAAACTAATAAACTTCTGCAGCATTAACAACTTAGTCTTTGGAGGAACGCTTTTCCACACATAGAAATTCACAAATTAACATGGGAGTCATCAAACAGCCATGATAGAAACCAGATAGACCACATTATGATCAATGGTAGGTGGAGGCATTCATTACAAGATGTGAAAGTAAGAAGAGATGCAGATGTGGGAAACAATCACCACTTAGTAGTAGCAGGACTGAAGGTGAAACTCAGAACTGCTGGACCAGTTGTAACTAAATGGAAAAGGTTTGATATCATCAAACTGAAGGACACCCATACCAGAAAAGCTTTTGTGATTGATGTAAAGAGATGATATCAAATTGCCAGTAGCCAGGAAAAGACAGTGACTGTTGACCAGAAATTCAACACCATCGTATCAGGAATACGACAGGGATTCCCCTTATCAACCACTTTATTTTTTGACAGTCATAGACTGGGTGATGCACCAGACAACAGAGGGCAGTCCAAGAGGAATAAGAGGGCAATGTTTTCTACACTGGAAAATCTGGAATTTACAGATGACATTGCACTACACATCAACACTTTCAAGAAAAAACAGAAAGACTGAATAAGTATAGGCAGCAGGTGGGTCTGAACATCAATCTAAAGGAGACAGAGGTCATGATACTCAGTGTGAGCAATCCTGAGCCCATAACAGTAAGGAACCAGAAGCTGGAACAGACAGACACATTTACATACCTAGGATGCATAGTAACACCAGACGGTGGAACAAGCAAAGACATCAACAAACAGAGTGATTAAAGTGAGAACAGCCTTTGCTATTCTAAACAATGTCTGGAGGTCCTCTCAGTACAGCACATACACCACATTAAGATTATATGAGAGCTGTGTGCTTCTCAATGGTGCAGAATGCTGTAGAGTAACAGAGTTAGGAAATGTCGAAATTTTCCTCTTTCCACACAATCTGCCTAAGGAAAATTCTCAGAATCTTTTGGCCGAATACCATCACCAATCAAGAACTGCTTACTCAGAGGAACCAAGAGGACATGCACACCATCATAGCTGGCAGACGCTGGAGTTGGGTTGGCCACATCGTCAGTAGAAACCCTGATGCCATCACAAGAACAGCTATGCTATGGACCCCTGAAGGAAGGTGAAAAAGGGACCAATCGAAAACAACTTGGCGGAGAACTGCGGAGGCTGAAATGCAAAGAATGAACCAGAGCTGGGGCACTGCACGAAGGATGGCCACCGACCAAGCAAAGTGGAAGCAGTTTGTTGTTGCCCTACAAGATGTCACTAGGCCACTGACTGCTTTGACAGTCTGCTGCTAAGGATCACAGAAAAAGAAGAAAACACGCACATTATGAACATTGCACATTTTGGTGAAATTACAGAAATCTGCATACACACATTAACTGGTATTGTCTAACACTAACTGGGATTGTGGCTGTTGAGATTTTGGGGTTATGGCCTTTGGGATTCTGACTGGGGCTCGTAGGTAACAGTCTCATGGCACTAAGGCTGTTTTATATGGCTCTTACATAAAGTTTGAAATATTGGCTACTTTTCAGTCGATCACCCACCTTCAATTTTTTTTTGTCATCTCCCTTAACATAATTGTGTATTTCACCAGGGAGTTAACAGCACATGGTTTTTAAACTATAAGTCTAAAAGACATACATTGGGGATTATATCACTAAAACTTTTTTATTTGAAAAAATATATTGGATCAGTGATGTATTTCGCCATTGGTCCAGCATATATGTGCTCTTGTGGGAACGAAAGCAAACAGTAGAACAAGTCACCCAAAATATTAGCTGGTTTCAGGAAGCATACTGACAAAAAAAAAAAAACAACCAAGAAGTTACACACTTTCATAAATAGATGCTTGCATAGAATAGAAAGATTGAGATGGTATGACAAGGTCACCACTGTGGAACTGGTGACAAGAACCAGATAAGTGTCAGTGGAGCTAGTGATGAGAAGATGCTGGAAATGGATAGGACACACATTGAGGAAACATCTTGATAGAATTTCCATGCAGTCCTTGTTCTGGAATACCCAGGATAAGAGAAGCAGAGGTAGACTGAGAAACACATGGAGAAGAGAACTGGAGACAGAAATGAAAATGATAGGAAGGCTTGGAAATATCTTGAGCTGATTGTCTGTGACAGGAGGACTTGGCATACATTTGTTGAAGGTCTCTCCTCCGTGAGGAGCTGAAGAGTAGTGAATGAATGATGTGAATGTACACAGTAATGGTCATTATGTCCATGTCTTTCTTCTAGATCAAAGTCAGAAGAGGATCATGCGAGACCGCGATACAACCGTAGTTCTTCAACTCATCGCACATTGCCCATAAACCCAGCAGTTCTCAAACAGCGACTCAGCAGTGAGACTCCAAATTCTTCAGCAAAGAGTGTTGCTGAGCTGCCTTTATCAAAGGAAGCTATTGAAGCTATTACAACATTTTGTTTTCCTGGTAAAAAAGCTTTTTACAAGGGATAGCAGTTTGAGAAAGATTTAGAATTGTATATTTAATACTCCATAGCATCTGAGTTAAAACAAAACCTACTTTGTCCGTGAATGTATGTTCGTGTCAATGACTGAAGCCTTCTGTCTTTCTTGGGATACCAGTGAAAAGAGGGTATTTTCTGTCTTTGTCATTTTATGACTACATCAATGTATGTTTCTTAGTTCTTGCTTGCTGATTCTTTATTAAAGATGCTTTTGCTTATTACTTTCTTTGTCTTTAAAATTTTAGACATTTTCTTACAGTTCCAGAGTTTAGTTGCTATTTCTTCTTTTGCAGTCTTTTCTTTGTTCTTTAAGTCTAACTTTTTGTTTAGTGTACATCATCCCATACATAACTTTTTAGTCACTTTATGTGATGTGTTTTATAGTGCTTCCCAAAACCGGGCCCCATATCCACATTAAATCTAATACAGGGTGTCCATAAAAGATTGTACCCTTTTCAAAAAATTTATTCTCAGCTCCATGATGTGGTACGAGGATGCTTTCTATCACAAAAGTAAGATAATCTCTGCAAGTTTTTAAGCATACCTTACAATCTTTTATGGACACCCTGTATAAGAATTATCTAAGTCTGTGGTATCAGGTTTTTTTTCCTTTTTGCTTCTTATACAGCATGGAGCCACAACTCCCGCTGGTTTCTTTGCTTTACATGATGCTGTTGCCATTCCCATGTACAGCCTTAGTTTAGTTGCCGCATATGACATGGCTGAGGGAGCAGTAGTTATCTCTCTTGTCTCCACAGAGACCTCTAGGTACTACATGGGGTGTGGTATAATGTTGTTTTTGTGTAAAATATTGAAATAATATTCTTTGAACAAACAGTTGAAATGGTAAGAGATGCAACAGGCACAGTAATTTATGAGAGGAAATAAATTAATAACGATCAGTATTTATTAAAATTTCATACATTATTATAACCACGTTATGTTCCACAAAACTGGACCACTGAAATTACTGATAATTTCTCATTAATGTTATTTTCCTTGAGCAAAAAATAAACAAACAAACAAAAAATGTTTGTATGTCAGAAAAGTACACCGTAGTTAAACTAAATAGCTACGGTATTGCAGTTTCAAATTTTTCTTACCATTGTCCATGAGAACATCCTATTTATTGTCCTGGGAAAAATATAGTTAATCAACAAGAGAATAAATTGAAAGATAATGGAACGAGTGAAAAAGCTATCTGATCATCAGAAAAGTCTCCCTATCAGACAAGTGTTTTGAACCTTTTATCTTCTTTACATTTAGGTGGGGTGGGGGTGGGGGGGGGGGGGGTTTATGTGTAAAACAGTGAGATGTGGCTATATCTTCATAAAGAAGAAAGAAAGGGAAAAAGACAACCCTTAAGTCTTTTATTGAGGTTTGACACAAGCTAAGTCTTTCTTTAAAACATTGGCATATTTCTGGAGAAGGAGACATTCTCTTATTTGAGAAGGTTTTATTGTTTATCCTTGATGAAGGTTTGGCATAACCTTTAATCTTAGAATAGGCTTAACAATGAGCGTCGAATTGACAGAGTGGTTAAGGCGCTGGTCTCTCGCAGCAAAGGTACCAGGTTCGATTCACAGTATCATCACGCTTGTCTACCCAGCTGTAAATGGGTACCTGACTTTGCTCTTGAGTTAAGGAAGGAAAAGGCAGTGAGGAAGGGAACTGGTCACCCCCACCTCTCGATGCTGAACCTAGTATGGTGAGGTCTCTAACACTTCACTCCCCTACGGCAGTATCTGCTATGGGACTTCCTTTACCGTTACCTAGGCTTAACAATGACTTGTTCTTTGTTAATGTTTGACATTATTTTATTCTTTGAGAAGGTCTAACATTCTTATTCATAGACAATGTTCATCACTTTCTTGTTCTTTGTGAAGGTTTGACATTATCTTATGCTTTGCGTAGTTTTCATATTATATTATTCTTTCCAAGGCTTTTTTTTATTCTATTATTTTAGTCTTTGTAGAGGTTTTCTATTTTAAAAAGGTTGTTTTATTATAACAAAGAGCCAGGGATCCAGACCCTCAGGATGACCCAGAGTCCGCTGGGAGGACAACATTAGACAATCTTTGAAGGACCGAGGACTAGAATGGAACCAGGCCAGGAGGAAGACAGCCGATAGGATAGTCTGGCGCTCTCTCTTCCAAACCTCTACACCTCACGGTAGAAGGGGAACGACTAAGTAAGTTTTATTATGTAAGACTGTTTAACATTCACCTTTTCTTTGAGAAGGTTTAACACTTTTTGGGATGGTTTAACATTATTTATCACTTAATGGAATGTTGGCTTTCCTTAATTGTGAGTAATGGTCTGCTTGATTACAGTTTTTCCTTTTTTGAAATTTTTTTATTGGTCAGATAATGCTCATGTGTACGCAGAAAAACCAGACAGCAATATTCACTTCCTGGTACTAACGGATGTATCAGGCAGTAAAACATATGCTTGTTGTTTGACATTCTACAAACCATACAAGCTGACTAAGGTAAGACATGTTTGCTTGTTCGGTTTATTAAAGATTTTTTTTTTTTCAACATCTGAGCCCTTTAGGTTGTTCTTTGCAAACATTATTAGTTTCAAAATTTCTCTATCCTGGAAGGTCCTCCATTGGTTTACAGTTCTTGCTTTTTCTGTTTTTTGTTCTGTGCTGCGCACCCATCTTTTTAAATGTCCCTCCACAACCTCCTTCCCCTGTGTCATTTATCAAAAGTGTTCTTGACTTCGTTATATGCCATGAAGTAACACTGTCCAGTACTTATGTCTTTGTCATCTATCTTTTTTCTTCAATCTTTCCTGTTGTCACTGTATGATCCAACTTTCCTTGTCTGTCATCCTGTATCTCTTTCCTTCAGTCTCACCTTTTGTCACAATATATTCCATTTTTATTCTATTCAGAGCATGCCCAAAATTAGTAATTAACGAGGATTGGTAATTATATTTATTAACATAAATTAACCTTTTTACTTGGTCTTCTACAATCCAGTAAACTGATTAAAGTAGAAGTACGAGGGGCGTTCAGAAAGTAATGCACCACATCGTTTTTCTCAGCTAATAATGAAGATAGAAGCATGAAATTTTGCACACATCAAATATGGCATGTGCCAATTGTGTGCACCAAATTGCACCGCAACCGGCCAAATAATACGGCTGCCCTAAACCGTTGAAATGGAGCGTGTTGGCAACTTGCGTTATAAACAGCGAAATGTGATAGAATTTCTCGTTGCAGAGAAGGAAACTGTTGTGAATATTCACAAGCATCTATGTGATGTGTATGGAAGTTTTGCAGTCGACAGGAGTACAGTCAGTCGCTGGGTTCAGAGAATCAAAGAAACAGGAAGTGGAGATACGGAGCTGCTTGATAGACTGCGCTGTGGACGTCCTGCCACAGCCACCAACGCAGAAATGTTGAAATGCGCTGAGGGCATTATTCTTACTGATAGGCGAATCACTACTCAACAATTGGCCTTACAGCTGTCAGTCAGCATTGGTAGTGCAAATGCAGTTATAAAAACTCTCTGATTTTCTAAGGTTTGCACAAGATGGGTTCCTCGAAGTCTCACAAATGACCACCGTTTGCAAAGGAAAGCAATTTCTTCTGAATTGTTGGAGCGTTTCAATGCTGATGGAGAGAACGTTTTGGCTAAGATCGTTACAGGTGATGAAACCTGGGCACATCATTTTGAACCTGAGACAAAAAGACAGTCAATGGAGTGGCATCATCCGCAATCACCAAGAAGAAAGAAATTCAAGACAATTCCTTCAGCTGGAAAGGTCATGATCACTGTCTTTTGGGACATTGAAAGTGTGATTCTTGTGGACGTTGTGCCAAGAGGAGAGACAATCAATTCGCAAGCTTACATTAAGACATTGAAAAAACTCAATCAACGTTTTCGCAGAGTTCGGCCGCACAAGAATCCAGCAGACCTGCTTCTCCTTCACGACAATGCGTGCCCTCACACACATCTGGCAACACGGGAAGCAATCACCAAATTGGGTTAGACTGTACTACCCCATCCACCCTATAGTCCCGATTTGGCACCCTCTGATTTTCATCTATTTGGTCCACTTAAAGATGCACTCCGTGGGACAAGGTTTGATGATGGTGAAGGAGTGATTCATGCAGCGAAGAAATGGCTACATGATCAAGACAAAATCTCATACAGGCTAGGAATACATGCACTTGTTTCGCGCTGGCATAAAGCCGTACAAGTTGATGGGGATTATGTTGAATAATACCGATGTTTACATGACATATCCATGTATATTGTGTATAAATTTCATGCTTTTTGAATAAACAGCTCCTGAGAAAAACGATGTGGTGCATTACTTTCTGAACGCCCCTCGTATGTTTCTTTGACCTTTGACATACCATATAAGCAGACTTTGATCCTTAGCCGCCGACCGTCAAAGCAGTCAGTGGCCATCATGCCTGGTGGCGTCTTGTAGGGCAACAACAAATTGATTCCACTTTACTCGGTCGGTGGCCATCCTTCGTACAGTGCCCCCAACTCTGGTTCATTCTTTGCATCTCAGCCTCCACAGTCCTCTGCCAAGTTGTTTTTGGTCGGCCTCTTTCGTTTTCCTTCAGGGGTCCATAGCATAGCTGTTCTTGTGATGGCTTCGGGGTCTCTTCTGAGGACATGGCCAACCCAGCTCCTGCGTCTGCCAGCTATGATGGTGTGCATGTCCTCTTGCTTGCTCCGAGTAAGCAGATCTTGGTTGGTGATGGTATTCGGCCAAAAGATAGTGAATTTTTCTTAAGCATGTTGTGTGAAAAGAGGACAATTTTGACATTTCCTTCTCTGTAACTCTCCAGCATTCTGCGCCATAGAGAAGCACAGGAAGCACACAGCTCTGATATAATCTTAATTTTGTGCTTGTGCTAAACAACATCTGGAAGTCCTCTCAGTACAGCACAATAAGCAGACTAGTGTTAATGGATATTTCTTTGGTCTTTGACAGGCCAAATAATCTGACCAAAGAAGAGGGTTTTTCCTGACCTTGACAAATCATATAAGCTGACAGGAGTGTGAAATTAATGTTTTACTGTTTATAGACTTTATAATGTGACCAAGGTATAAATCAATAATATTTCACGTCAGTCAGTCACACAAGAATGAACACAGAAGTTACATGTGACTAGAACATAAAATGATTATTACTGTCAGTATTAGATTGTTACCAAAAGCCATTTATTTTGTTTAAATACAAAATTAATTTCACATGAATTATTATTATTTATAAACCATTGTTTATTTTGAAGGGGGAAAAAAAAAGATCTTTTCATCAATTTTAATCACAGGAGAAGGATGGAACTATCACATATGCTTTGGCTGATTTTAACCACAGTGTTCATGACACACAATCCACCATTCATTGTTACATGCCTCAGTGCTGTGTTCTCGTCTCCAAATACCCTTACTTCTATGCCATGAAGGAATGCTTATCATGGTGAGTGTTAATAACTTTTATACCTTCTTATGCTGCTGGTTTCTCTGCCTTTATTTAATCCTGACCAAAGTGCACATAGTCACTCATCTCGGGTGGGGATTCCAACAAACAAACAAAAATGACATAAAACAAAAATGATTTAACATCAAAAGTGTGCTTCTCTTGTTTGCTCATTTATGAACTAAATTTCCCCAAAACTTGCAGACAACAATTAATCTGCTTGGGGAAGCGGAGAACAACAACACACAGTGCTTACAATGCATATGTTATCCAAGCAAGACTAAGGTCATGTAACCATTCAGCTCTAATATACCCTCTCTGTATATAAACAAAGTATTTTACACTTCATCTCTACCCAAGTACTAATCTTTACACTGGTGAAAGTTGGCAGCTTGCATTCTGTCTTCTCATCCTATCTTAATACTTGAGTTAGTGCATCCAAGCTTGTGAATCTATAACATGTTGCTTTTGAGAATAATTGTAAAAACCTTTTAAATTAGATACCATTTTCAGTTGTGAGTTCTTTCCAAGAAAAAAAGCACACACTGGTGGTTTGGGTGGACTTAGAAAAAGCATTTGACAAAGTGTGGACAGATGGACTAAAAGTCAAGCTGCAAAGAAGTGAAGTGTGTGGGAGAATGTTCAAATGGATCAGCCACTATCTTGAGAATAGAACTGCCAGAGTCCAACTACAAGGATAGACCAGTAGGAAGATGGTATTGGAGCAGGGTGTTCCCCAAGGGGGAGTCCTGTCACCCACGTTGTTCCTCACATATATAAATGACATATCAGAGAATATTCCAAGAAGAACCCACAATGCCTCCTTTGCAGACGACTTAGCCCTGTGGATCTCAGAGGAATATATCACTACTGCAAGCATTCGGATGCAGCAAGCCCTAACATCATTGGAGGAGTGGGCCAAGGCATGGCTAGTAAAGATAAATGAAAGGAAAACATCATTCACAGTGTTTTCTCTCTCTAACAAACCACAGATCTCCAAATTGGTGCTAAATGGGAAAAATCTACATCTGGATGACAACCCAAACTAACTAGGCATTACCTTTGATCGCCGCTTGACTTGGAAAACCCAGATTGAGAAAAACAGGACAAGAGCAAGGCAGAGAATGGCAATCATGAAAAAACTTGCTGGCATGGGTTGGGGAGCAGACGAGAGAGTACTAAAGAAGCTATATACTGGGCGAGTGAGACCAGTCTTAGAATATGGCATTGCAGCATGGTCGAACTTTGACTAAATAAACAGAACCCAAAACCAAGCAATGAGAATCATAACAGGGGGCATGAAGTCAACACCCATTGACGAGTTGGAAAAGATTACTCACCTCCAGCCTATGGAGGATAGAAGAGATAGCAGAGCCCAGCAACAAGCCGAGAAATTCAGGAGGCTGATAGACCACCCAATGCACCAGAGAATAAATGGACTTGGAAGGGGAAGACTGAAGCGAAGCAACTTTGTAGAGACAGTCAAAACAAAGATGAGAGCAGACCCCATAAACGCAATATCAACAGCTACGCCAGTATGTACTGCACACAAGCTACCAGTTTGGAAACAACAGTGCTTCCCTGAAATGATAGAAAACGTTCCAGGTATTGAGAGAAAGAACAGCCAAAATGAAATAGAAAGGAGAGTCCTAACCACAAAATATATAGAGAAACATTACCCAAGCAACACCTGGATCCATGCATACACAGATGGATCAGCAACTAATGCAACAGAAGATGGGGGTGGAGGAGTCTTCCTGAGCTTAAGCAATGGCACACAAAAAAAGATAGCATTCGCAACAGGGAAATTTTCAAGTAACTTCAGAGCAGAGGCAGAGGCCTTAAAGACTGCATAAGAAATTCTAATGACAGAAGAAAGCTCAAAGAGACCAGTAGCTATCTTCTCAGATGCGCTGCCAGTGATTACAATGCTGAAAAGTCAAAGTAATGCTGAACTGGATGACCTAAGAGTAACACTTCACAGACTATGTCATCAATACAAAAGAGTGGTGATACAGTGGATCACTGCAACATCCCTGGAAATGAAGAAGCTGACAGATTGGCAAAGGAAGGGGGAAAGCTTCCTCAACTTGACACAAATATAACGTATGAGGAGTCCAAGAGTTTTATCAAGCGCAGGTTCAGTCACAAGTGGGAAGAAGAGCATCCAGGCCACACAAAAAATGATTCGTATTACTAGCTCAGCAGAAGTGAACATGTGGTAAATCTTCAGACTTTGCACAGGTCGTAACAGATTGAGATACCATCTATTCAACAAATTAAAGATAGGAACTACTGATGAGTGTGACTGTGGCACCGATAAAATGACCGCCGAACATCTGCTTCAAAGGTGCCCAACAAATGAGGAACAGAAAATGCATATGGCCATCACCAGTACCATTCCTGGAGAAAATCTACGGACATATCAACAGCCTCAGGCTGACCACTGCTTTCTTTGAACTTATTCAAGTTGACATCTGAGGGTGAACGAAGAAGAAGAAGAAGAAGTTGTGAGTTTTTTTTTTTTTTAAATATGTAAAAAATAAAAAAATTCAGCTTCTCTGATATCAAATGATGTTAGTTTCAGGTCTAAAAAAATTACCACAAATACATTCAAAATGCATTTGAAAGTGATGACCTATCAGAAAATAACTGAAATACATTTCACTATTTCATTATGTGGTGGTGGCTGAGCTGTTTGCATTCTGACCATGAGATCTGTATTTTTTTCATAGTGAATAACTGAGTCTGAACATATTCTCTTATTGTTTTAGTTCTGATTTCATATCTCCTTTATTAGTTTTAAGCCTTTATTTGGACGGCTGTGGTGTTTGCCCACAGAAGGAAAAAAATGTATTCTGAGTGACAAGCCAAGCATTGACATGTCCTCCACCTGAGAAACTTGTTATGTGCAGCATGTAGGAAAGCTGAATATTTTCTGGATGGCAGTCATATCTGATTTTGCAGATGTTTTTCTACAATATTCTGTTTCTTTGGTTAAGATGATAAAGTTGTTCGAATATTATTTACTGTATTTTAAGAATGCTTTTGTTTAACTCTTTAAGTCCCAAGAGCCAATACATCGTACTTCCGGCTAGATCCATTTGGCTCAATCAACGATACATCGGCTTTCGTATCTCTTGATCCTTTCTAGAGCTGTTTTCTAATTTTAACAACCCAAAAACGCTATTTTCTTAAAGTATAGCCATCCATTTTGGACTTTTGCCCTGAAAGACACAACGAGTACTGTGTTAAGTAATTAATTTTTTTTTTTTTTAAGTGCATATTTCATTACATAAAATGGCCACGCCCACTACTTCTGACAGACCTCACAAATTAAATACCTTGTGTGTTTAAGAGTAGACGTGAATTTGTGGTGTTATTAATTTAAGATTTTTTATTAGCAATTTTTAGCGAATATTTTCTCAGATAAAATGGCCACGCCCACTGCTTCGAATAGGCCTAGACGATTAATGTCAGATGAAGCTAGGAAGTTATTTGAAGACATTTTTGATAGTGATAATGATTCTAACTGCAGTATTTATTCACAGCATAGCCGTGATGACGATTTTCAGCCTGATACTGACTCCTCGGAAACCGAGGAAGATAATAGGAGGTCTGATGTAGATAATGAAGTTATGGATACAGGAGCATGTAATCAGACTGTAATAAATTCAAGTAATATATCCGAGCCAAAAAGAAAAAGAATCAGGAGGGATGGGAATGTTGATTTTGTTAGTAGGCCTAATACAAACAACGTGGTTTGGCATTCAGTGGCGACTGGAGAAACTAAAGCAAATTTTACTTTTCGCCAGACAAGACAGAGCATAAATCCAGCTCTGTATAGCTTGCAAACACCTCTTGATTTTGTAAAATTTTACATGGATGATTCTGTTGTTAGCACTTTGATAACCAGCATTAATTCCTATGCTGCAAAAGTTGTTGAAACAAACAACCCACATAGAAGGTATTCATTGTTTGCTTCATGGACACCACTGACTTATTATGAATGGCTCAAGTTTACAGCTGTAATGATTGCAATGGGACTGGATCGAAGACCAAAATTCAAGGACTACTGGCGCACTGCAGGAAATTTTTATACACCTTGGTACCACGAGATGTTTTCGAGAAACCGTTTTCAAACAATTTATCACAGTATGTTGCATGTTTGTGAACCAGAAGATCAGGACGCAGCTAAAATTGAGCCATTTGTGTCCATTTGAAGATGTTTGTATTGATGAGATGGTTATAGGATGGAAAGGTAGGTTTAGGCACAAACAGTTCAATGCAACCAAGCCTCACAAATACCATATCAAAACATTTGGACTGTGTGATTCAGCAACCGGCTATGTTTTCAATTTGAAAATTTATTTTGGGAAAAATACAGCCTATGATCCTAGTCTAGATCCCAGTTCTGCTCATGCCGTGAAAGTGTTCAGCACTCTTTTGAAGCCACTGAGATCAGGACATCATATTTTTGCTGATAGATTTTATTCATTGAAAACTCTGATTGAATATCTGCTTGCACACAGTTATAATTATACAGGAACCCTGAATGTCAACCGTGTCGGCTTCCCTCCTGAAATAAAAATCTCAAGCTTGGCCATCAAGAGATGAAATGGTTTTTGGACTCGGAAAATACAATATTATGTGTTGCCTGGAAAGATAAAAAAGCTAAAAAGCCTTGCATACTTGTTTCAACAAAATCAGCTGTCGCAACGGTTGAGAAGGGCAAGGGTCTAACCAAAGTTACAAAGCCAATAGTAGTTGATGACTACTGTTGCCACCGTTTCATTGAGTTCTGTTTTTGATCCTTTAGACATTTTTATTGAAGAATGTTGGGAGCCGCGCTGGTGTAATGGCTTCGGCGTTGTACTGGCGACCAGGTGTTCATGGTTCAAACCCGGGCGTCGGCGTTTGAAGAAATGTTTACGGCCGGAAATTTGACTGAATAGCCTGAACGGCTCCTGTGATAAACCCTCTGTGGATGGGAAGGAGCGAAGCTCCTGACCGGGTTGGAAGGAAAGTCCTCAGGTTACCCAGCCTCGCAATGACATGTCATTGGGCCGAAGGGCTGAAAGCCCAAGTGCTGCTGGTTAAGGGAAAAAAAAAAAAAAAAAAAAAAATTGAAGAATGTTTGTTTCATATATTATTATTCTATGTACTTTTACTTAATCTTCAATCTGTCCATAATCGAGCCATTGTGCTGATTTTGATGGTATTCGCGAATGATGAGTCAGATGATCAAATCCATTGTATTGAATCAACAAAGATGTGATTTCTTGAGTCCTGATAACGCGAATGTCGTGGGTTTGGTCCCCATACTGGCCACCATTTACTGTTGCCACCGTTTCATTGAGTTATGTTTTTGATCCTTTAGACATTTTTATTGAAGAATGTTTGTTTCATATATTATTATTCTATGTACTTTTACTTAATCTTCAATCTGTCCATAATCGAGCCATTGTGCTGATTTTGAAGGTATTCGCGAATGATGAGTCAGATGATCAAATCCATTGTATTGAATCAACAAAGATGTGATTTCTTGAGTCCACAAAAACAATACATATTTATTATACATACAAGATAGTTGAATCCATTTTCATCAAATAGTTATATCATAGTCCTCTGCGCAGTCCAGTACAATTATATATATACTACTTGCTCTGTCGTCAAAATGTCCAACTGTTTACACCCGATGTCATATGTCGATCATCCGGTAGCGAACGGCTGTCGTTTCGGCGAAGATAACGATTATAATAATCATAAATTTATACTCCCTTTTTATCCTAGTTCAGGAAAACTTAATCATCGATAAGAATACTCCATTCTTAGATTCATAACATAAGATAGCTGACCCTGTAGCATATCTTCAAAAAGACTTCAGCGCAATTCAATCTAAACTGGGAGTCATCAAAAACACGTCCGACTTGGATCAAGTTCGGAGTCTGAAGGGTAAAATTATAACGTTGTCATGTGTTAGCATACCAATGTAACACGTCATCATAATCCTAGACAACTATACAAATTCGCGTTAAATACCGTGAAGTGCGAAACATAATATATATTTATAGCATCTCAACCCCTTAATGCGTAACTTTAAAAGTGCTCACTATAATAGTGGCTAACATCATAAAACATGTCGTAACAACTACAATATGAGTATGAATGGCTGCGACCGCATGGATCAAATGGTTGGTTACTACAGTATGCACAACCGTAAAACCAGAAAGTGGTGGAAGAAGATTTACCACTGGATGATTGAAGTAACACAGGTAAATGCCCACATCCATTACAATTTGTGTCAGGATGGTGCGACAACAAAAAGGAAGCTAACACTTCAAGATTTTAAACAGAGTTTGATTGAGGATCTGTCCAAAGAAGCTGCTGAGCTGACACCAGGCGGTGTAATAGATTGTCCACCCAAAAATTATAAACGCTCCATGAAAGGAAATGAAGTGGAATGGATGATTGGAGCCAGACATCTAGTGGAATTTGATGGAAAGGACAGAGCCTGTGTTCATTGTAGCGCCAATGGATGACAGCGTCGCAGATCAAGCTTTGTGTGTATAGGATGCACGGGCAGACCCCACCTTTGTACAAAAAATTGCTTTGTAGCTTATCATAAGCAACAATATATATAGGTTCTGCCTAGATATGAATAAGCTGTGTAAATAAAATATTCTTTTCCCTTTTCTGATATGTTTGATAGGGCTTACAATTTGAAATTTTCATTATTTTTTTTAATGCTAGGGACTTTTTTTCTGTTAAATTTTTTACTTAGGATTTAATTATAAAATAATGTTTATACGTAGGCTTCCTAGTGTGAATATATTTAGAACAAGTGATATTTTGTGATTTCCTATGGATTATGTGTTTTCCTATGGAGTATATCTACAGAAGAGGAGCAACTCGGCAAGGTAAGAATATATCTATTTCTTTCAAATTTATCTGCTTCTTATTCAGCCTCCATTTTACTAACTAATAATTTTTATTGATAAATTTAAATTATGCACAAGATGCAGTTACTAACAATCATTCATGTGTAAATAATAATATAATTCCCATCGTTCTGATGTATAAACTGAAATTTCCTCTTTTTCACAACCATGTGACCTGTTGTTGTAATTTGTGAAATTAACAATCTTCTGAGTGTTTATTGATTAAAAACTGATTGTACTTTGTTAGAATACTTCTGTTTGTGACATTTTGAAACTTTACCCTTGGATATTCTTATGAGGAACAATTGTAGAAGAATTTTAATGAATACTTTTCCTCTAATTATTCACCGGCTTCTTCTTTTGTCCTCCATTTTACCTTGAATAACTAATCATTTTTCAATGAAAGCTTTTATACTTGTAGCACAAGAGTAAAGTACATCCATTTACCTTCAGTTTCATATACAACAACAAAGTTATTTATGAATATGAACATTTAAAAAAATTATTTCCAAACAACAACAATAAAAACGCACTGGGGTGGCCATTTTTGTTTGGGCCAAACCCACTTTTTTGCTTGGGACTGAAAGAGTTAACTGATTTTGTTGTTTTTTAAATTCAATTTGTGTGACACTGTTAATTGTATTTAAAGAATTTTCTATGATTTTATTGTTATATTTAAAGAATTCTCTCATATCGGCTGTATGTGTATGTGTAATTTATGAAGATTTTATTAAATACTTTGCATTATTTTTGTGTATAGTAAGAGCTGTGTTACTTTAATTGATTAGTATGATCAGCCATGTAGAGAGAGATCTGGAAGAGATGTTCCTGTTTCTGAAAGACTTCACCTACACTATGACTATGGCACCAGTCCCACCAGCTGGAAATGTGATTGTGGTATGTTATGTGCAAACAAATGTGACACGTAAACATGTGCGTTTTAGCTTTACAGCAGAACTTAAAATTTGATACTTAAAAGTCTTCACACTGTATACCTAACTTGTGAGGGCAACCATAGGAAAAAAGATCAATTATACTTTTTTATTATTCTTAGAAATAGCTAATTGACAATTTATAACACTGTGAGTTCATATTTGTAAATAAATGTGTTTCTAGTAGTGTATTTTTAATAACACATCTCTTCTATTACACAGAATTTAGAATTGACCCATTTCTAGTGTGTTTTTAATTGTGTGTGAATTTCTTTTATAATATGTGTATGATTTCATCATTGTCATAATTTTTCTTTGTGCTCCTTACGCAGGATGGAGCTACCACTGTTGGTGGTCCCCTTGCAGGAAGCTTGTGCCAAATATTCACATGCTCTTGCAGCTGTGGTTTATGTGGTAATTTGTTTTACATGAGGTTGCCAGCCCCATACACAACCTCATATTGGTCACCTTGTATGACATGCCTGAGTGTGCAGTAGTCCTTTTCTTTCTTTGTCTCTTCCAGGGAGACCCCAGGGAGCTACCCAGGGCGTGTATAATTTTGATTCGGGTTATTCTTTCTTTTTAACTAATAAAAATTTGCTTTTTTGCTGCTTAAGACTAAATATTTATGTGGAATTTAAAAGTGTTGATGCAAAATAAAATAGTAAACTTATATTGACATAGTAAACCCTGATTGTATACCATTATGAAAGTGAAGCATTAACTCTTTGACTCCACAATTTTTTTCCACCCTGTGCCATAATTTTAATTCATGGTAGACTAAAAACAACGCTCAGAGCGTTGTTTTGGCACAGGTGTCAAATCTGACTAACGCTCTGAGCGTTGTTCTCGGAGTCAAAGAGTTAATAGGATCACAATGAAAGAAGAAAAGCAGAGTGAAGAGAAGAAGGAAACTAGAACCAATTCAAAAAGGAAGAAAAAAAAAACAGCAAGGCTAACAAAGAAATACCACTTTTTCTAGATCATAGTTGCCAAAATGAAATAAAGAAAAATACATTGCAATAAAGAATATAATACTACAGGTGAAATATGTTTTAAAAAAAAATATGACTAATGTGTGTATACCAGCGTTAAGTGGTGCTTGCTTCTCGAGGCATAGTTACTGGGTTCAAAGTTGGTAGCATCGCGCTCCACTCTACCCAGTTGTAAATGACTACCTGATTTAGCTTTTGAGTTAGGGTAGACAAAGGCAGTGAGGAAGAAAATAGGCCACCCCACCTCATAAAACAAAGATCTGGTATAGTCAGTCCCTATAGCAGTATCTGCTATAGGACTACGTTTACTTATTTTTATTCAGGTGAAAAAATGTTATAGAGAAGCAGTATTATGGGATCATTGCTAACTGTAGTTAAATGAAGGTGAACAAAATTGATTGGCCACATATTTGGTCAGGAGGGTCTGGAAAACCTGGTGACTTCTGAGAATGAATTGACAGCACAAGAAGCAAATAAAGACAAATTGCAGATCTGGCATAGTGTGTTAAGATGGCTGAGAAAACAGTGTCTGAAGTACTGGAAGTCTTAAAAGACATACTGTTGTTCAGGGAATTGAGTGTCGGAGCACTAGGCATGATACATGATGTCAGTCACTATATGTGTTTTTCAGAGTTACTATTCACTTAGTACGGTGTATATATCTTTGGAGTAGAGTAGTTCTACACCAGAGTTACACTTTTTTTAATGCCCGTTTGTGCTATCTTTTTTTTAAAATTTGAATGTAATATTTTATTTTTGCAAGTAAATTATCTGAAATCGGTATTATTATTGACTGCAGTATCTTTTTTCTGTTCAGTGACCTTGCTTTGCAGCTAAGAGTATATCATTACAGTTTTTTTATTAATTTTTCAGGAAATGAGTGTTTACAACCTGTCAGTGTCTCTGTTTCCATCTGATTCACCAGAGAAACCAGTCATAGATCTGCCCCTTCATTTAGTGTTCCTCTGTTTCCCCATTGACGAGCTTTTGAAGATATTTACAGCAATCCTTTCTGAAGAGAGACTGGTGTTTGTCAGCTCCAACTATGCACTTCTCACAACAGTTATGGAGGTTGTAAATTATTCCTTCAGTCTTAGTTATTTTGTTTTCTTAGTAGCTAGTCCTTATTAAGGATCCCAGTCAGAAAAATCCTGAAATTACATAGTCCTGACAAGCAATAATCATTACAGTTAACGTAAGGGTTACATAATGACATTTAATGTGTATACATTCTGTAATTTCATGAAAGCATGTTATTTATGTAAGCATAAAACTAGTGCAAATATAAAATTACACAGTAAAATTAAATTTTCAATCTCCTTGTGATTTTGTTGGTATTATCGCTTGTAAGGATTTTGATTTCTCAGGAATTTGGCTTGTGGGGATTTGAGCTTGTCAGGATTTTGGCTGTTGATATTAGAGCTGTCGGGATTAAAACTGTCAGGATTATGACATGACCTAAATCCCATTATTAATATTAGTTATTACTTTTAATTCTGTTGCCATTTCTTGCTAGTTGTAATAATTATTAATTATATATATATGTGTGTGTTTGGAGTAGAACATGCACGCACGCACACACCCACACAGACAGACTGACTGACTGACAGACAGACTGACTGACTGACTGACAGGCTGACTGACTGACTGACAGCAAGACAGACACACACACACACACACACACACACTGTGTATAGAAATAATTAAAAATACTAATTATTACGGGAGCCGCGCTGGTGTAATGGCTTTGGCGTTGTACTGGCGACCAGGTGTTCATGGTTCAAACCCGGGCGTCAGCGTTTGAAGAAATGTTTACGGCCGGAAATTTGACTGAATAGCCTGAACGGCTCCTGTGATAAACCCTCTGTGGATGGGAAGGAGCGAAGCTCCTGACCGGGTTGGAAGGAAAGTCCTCAGGTACCCCAGCCTCGCAATGACATGTCATTGGGCCGAAGGGCTGAAAGCCCAAGTGCCGCTGGTTAAGGAAAAAAAAAAAAAAATACTAATTAAAATAATATAAATAATAAGCCCCATGTAGTTCTCAGGGATCTCTGATAAGACAGAAAGAACAGGACTACTGTTGTATGTTGTACAAGGCCACTAATATAAGTTTGTGCATGGGCCTGGCAACTTCATCAAGTAAAAGCTAATTACTACAAGAATTACCACTTCAAGAGCTTGTCAATGTTTTGTGTAGACTTCCTACTTGGGGACCAGCTACAGTGGTGGTTGGTTCCATGCTCCATACGGAGAGCAAAGGAAAATGATTGTGAAATAATAGTACGTAAAAATCAACAAACATTGTGACAGGACAGCAGATATATATGATGGATTCTACAAAAAACATTATGATTAAGTAAAATAAAAAGCTCTTGAACCCCTTTCATGTACCCATGGAGGTGCCACATTTTGAGAAACATTACTATACTGCTTGACCAGTCAAACTCTGTTATTAATGATTTCTCTTTCATGATGGCCTGAGAGGCCCTTTATAGTGTTCTATAACACCATTTGTCAGTTTCTTGTATTCATAATTTGTCTTGACTTTATGAGCATTTTTCTGTAGCAGCATTTAAAAGAATTAGTCATTATTTGTCCAAGAAAATCTAAGTGGTCTTCTATATCAACAAGTATAGCCATGTTGTCAACCAGTTATTTTGTTTTCTCATTTCTCCTCCAGAGCTTTCTATATTATATACTGCCTTTCAACTGGAGGTTTACATATGTGCCCATACTAAGTGCCTCATCTCTAGAGCTGCTAGATGCCCCAGGAACTTTCATGATGGGATGCAATTCCAGACATCTCAGTGATGTTCAGAGGGTAAGTTAACAAGAAAACCAGTGATAGGTAAACACAGAGTAATTAAAAGAATAAATGTTTATTAAAAGACTTAACTAAAAAAACATTTATAAAACAGAAACGAAAAAAAATGAAATAAATAGTCAATTTTTTGGTGTATTTGTTTATATGGAAATATCTTTATACGAAGTTGCTACAAAATTTTTTTTATATTGAAATCGCACTATCTTACAGCTTTACTGCAGTTATCATTTACATCCCCATTAGCAACAAATCAGCCAGGGATTAATCTTATGTTCTTACAAATCACATGTGAAAAGTTAAGGATAATGGCAACAAATATTTTAAAAATGTATAGGTGCAGAAATTTAATCCTGTGAGATGTGTTGCCTGAAAAGTATGATAAATAACGTAAGAAAGAACATAAGTAAAAAATAACACAAATTTGAGAAAAACTTGTAACAAGTTTATGCTTTAAATATGTGAAAAAATAAATTGCCTCAGCAATCTGATGAAAATATAAATAGATCAACTTTTATCTCATACCCCTCTCCAATGTAAGCCTACCTTGCCATTGGTTGGAGAGCTTGAGTGCCCCAATGATCCCGGGAGCTATGCCGGCGGGAGTTTTACTCCTGGCAGGGTCACCCAAGCCGGACAGGTCCTTGGTGAGGGGCCAGACTAAATGGGCTGAGGAGTAGGTGGAACCCTGTAGGTGTAGATGCAGAACCCACCGGCGAGTGGTACATGCTGTGGTCTGCACCAATCCACACCCACTTCATGGGTTAAATTCTTTCTTGCCTCATTCTTCACTGTTTGTCATCTATCGGGAGTAGTTTGGGACCTCTTACGGTGTAGGCGCAGTACCCACCGGTGAGTGGACCATGCTCTGGCCAGCACCAACCCAAACCCCAGGCATGGGTTAAATCCCGGGTAGATGAAGCTCGTAAGCCTTGGAAGGCAGTTCGTCTAGGAGAAGGAAAACTCTGATTTTAAACCACCTGCTGCCTTGCAGGTAGGCTGGGGACAGTCAAGGGCTAAGGAACGCAACCCTACAGAAACGTCTGTTGAAATCGGATGCACTGGGCTACATGCTTAACAAAACAGTGCAACGTACTTTGCCTAATGAAGATGTCACGAATACAATTTAAGCATTTTGGTGCTCGTCCCGTGGAGTCCCGCCAGGCGGCGAGAGTGCCGAACCCCCTGCCTCGAAGGGGTCCAACCAATACTACTGGTGGTCACCTTCCCCTGAATTGTGGAGTCAAGACAGAGGGGAAGGGCAAAAGCTATTGACCAAACACCAAGAACACTAAACATTCTGCAGTGGAATGCCGAAGGAGTTATCAACAAAAAAGTCCCCCTAAAAAAAACCACCTTTATGAGAATCAAATCGATGTGGCTTGCATCCAAGAAACACATCTCAACAGCAACCACAGATTCTCAATAAGAAGATACCAGGCTTTCTGACTCGATCGAGAAGGACACAAAGGAGGTGTGCTATTACTTACCCGAAACTCAATACCAAGTAGCGAGGTATCCGTGAACTTCAACGACCAGTCGGAAATTTTAGGGGTTGACATTAAAATAAAGGACACGAACATGCGTATCTACAATTTGTATGGCCCACTGAGCAAAGACCTGTCACTTTCAAGTATGGAAATAAAGAGCTCAAACTGCATAGTGGTCGGAGACTTCAACAGCCACTCAGAAAGATGGGGATATCCGGTTACAGACAGTAGAGGAGAGGAAGTGGAGGACTGGGAGATAGACACAAACCTTCACCTTATCAACAGGCCAGATGATAAACCCAGTTTCTACTCTAGAAGATGGCACACCACTTCCACTCCAGACCTAGCTTTCACCACTGGGGACCCTTCACAAAACTGACAGACAGGTACTTGGCCAGCTAGCAGGCAGCGACCACAGACCAATAAAGCTAGTGGTTAATATGGAGTATGTTCCCCATGAAGTGAAACCATTGCCCCGATGGAATTACAAAAGAGCTGACTGGGACAGTTTTGTAGTGCTGACTGACAGTCTTTGCGAGACCATCAACACACGAAACAACAGCATGAAAAATATGGTTGAAAGCTTTAATGGAGCAATACTTCAAGCAGCTATTGAGACTATTCTGAGAGGGGCAAGAAAGAACTATAAACCATACTGGAATGAAGAACTGCAAAAACTTGAAGATGAGATAACAGAAGCCAGAGACACGGCTGAAACAGAACAAACAACTGAGGCAAACATCTTGCTCAAAGCAACCACTGCAAAGTACAAAAGAACATTAAACCAAACAACAAGAGACTGCTGGAAGCAAAAAACAGAAAATCTCAACCTAGATAAAGAAGGGAACAAACTGTGGAAACTAGTTAGAGCTATGAACAACGAAGAACCTTACAAAAATCACATCACAATCAAACAAGGTGAAAATATGCTCTCGGGGGAAAAAAGCTGCAAATGCACTCATGGAACACTATGCTGGTGCAAACCACATTGATGTCCCTATAGACAGAAGAAAGGCCATCATTGATGAACAAAGGAGTCATGACAACAAAAAGCTTGCACCAGAAGAACACATGATGGCAAAGTTAACAATGCAAGAAATGGAACGAACGAACGAACAAACTTTATTTTCAAAGGGTTAAGAATTGGGCACGCAGGCCCGTCTGACATTCTGCCCTTCCTCTCTCTCTCTCATCATGTATACTAATATCCTTTCATCCTCACATTTACTTTAAGCATTATTAAGGCATTTATCATTATAAAAGTAATATTACATTTGCAATAATCATCATAATTAAAGTGTTTTTAAAATAAAATAAAAATAATAAAAAAACCAAAAAAAAAACAAAAAAAAAATTAATAATAATAATGAATTTGAAAAAAAAATAAATAAATAAATAATAAAAATAAATCAATAAGTCACCTGGAAAAGATGGGATAACCAATGAAATGCTAACAGGCCTAGGAACAAAGGCAAAGAAGCTTCTGGCCATCCTAAACTGCAGCTGGAAAAGAGGAATAGTACCACAGGCATGGAAAGACACCATACTGATTCCAATACCTAAGAAAGACAAAGTTCAGACAGAATCAAATGGCTACAGACCTATCAGTCTACTTAGCTGTGTTGGAAAATTGATGGAGCGCATAATAAATACCCGACTAATGTGGCATCTAGAGAAAAAACATCTCTTAGCCCCACAGCAAGCAGGATTCAGAAAACACAGATTAACTGAAGATCAGGTTACATATATAACTCAGAAAATTGAGGACACTTTCCAAGAAAAAAAGCGCACACTGGTGGTTTGGGTGGACTTAGAAAAAGCATTTGACAAAGAATCTCATACCCTTGGTGTTAGAAACAGTGGATACAGGGTACTAAAAAAAAATTCTCTATGTTTTATGAAGTACAGTTTCAACAGCTGTTTTGTTTATTTCTTTTTAAAATATTTTGCCATTTCAGGTCTTGTTTGTCACAATTCCCAAACATCTGCTGTCACAATTTGAAATTTTCTCAGCACTAACACAAGAACAAAAGATAACCAGCTTTGAAGTAAGAAGTCTAAAGTAAGCTGCGAATAAAACTGAAAAAGAATGGGTGAACATCGAAGAAATCACAGTCATCATTGGAACAGTATCAATAAAGGAATATATTGAGACAAAATAAGAAAATGCTGGTGATGGATAGGACACACATTGAGGAAACCTGTTGCTAGCATTACAAGACAGTCTCTGTTCTGGAATCTCTAGGGTAAGAGAGGTATAGGGAAATTGAAAAGCAGATGGAGAAGAAAACTGGAGACATATGAAAGGGATGAGGAAGACATGATGGTAAGGCCTGAAACTGATGGCACGGACTTTGCATAAGTTTGTTGAAGGCCGGTGGTGCTTGGAGAACTAAAGGGCAGTGATAACGATAATGATGAATAAGTTGATTTGGATACCTGTAAGGGTGAATCTCCCATCAACGAGCAGCTCTGGCACATAACCTCAAAATGGAAGTGATCAGATGTAGAGAATAACCCAGAAGAAGGTGAACCAAGAACAAACAAACATCTTGAAAAAATAAGATGATGCACCAGATTGCTTTGCATGCGTTGAACTGGAAGCAAGTAATCAGCTTTGGCTTATGGCATGAGTTGTAGATAACAGGAGACACTGTCTGAGTTTTATTATTATTTTATTTTAATCATTGAAGGTTGCTACACCGCCCATCATCATCATTAACTCGTTATTTGCTTCCTATTGAGCATGGAGCCACCACTTCAGATGGTCCCCTGCAGGAAACCTGCATCAGAGCACACATTCTTGCCAGCTGTGGATTCCCTAGCAATTTGTTTTACATGATGAGGATGCCAGCTCCCTGTCTCAACGTCATTCTAGTCACCTTTTGTGACATGCATGAAGAAGCAGTATTCCTGTCTTCCTTTATATCCTCAGAGACCTCTGTGAGCTACACAGGGTACACATGGATTGGAAGTCGATAATCATCATCTGCTTTGCTTCCTGGCATGACAAGTAGATAAAAGTAGAAACTGTCTGAGTCTTATTAGTTTTTTTTTTAATGCATGAAGGATGTTGCTCCTGCTATAAAGTTGGTTATTACATGACTTTTGACCTTTATACAGGTGGAAGGTCTTATTGTGGTGAACATTGATGAGGGCACTGTGACCATTAACCCTACAGCAGGATCATCACCTGCAAGCTTTCTGACCTCTTCCAATTCTCAGCAAGACTTTGCTGCTTGTGAGGACTCAGCTTCTGGTATCCCTAATCTCCCAAATGAACCAGCCAACATTTTCAAGAACATATGCAAGAGAGCTAAGTTTCAGATGGAGCTGTCCGATGTTCAGAGGTAAGACGTTCAGATGTATTGGAGAAGTAGAAAAGTGAATTAGGGAAAACAAGAGTCGTTATCAAGTATGCATTTGTTGATATAACTAATGTACAGAAATCATGACCAAGTAAAGGAAGTTCTTGACAAAAATATGAAATTTAGAGCAAAGCCAATAATTAATCTTATGTTCATTCAAATTTCATGATTTCTTTTGGCTGAAACAAAATGTGAGGCACAACTTAGTAGATGATCCTTGTGCTGCACAAAACTCTTTTTTTTTTTCTTTTGTTAATTGAAATAATATTTTTTGTTGTGAATTTGTTTGCAGGCCGTTCTATTATGATATAGAACAAGAGAGAGCGTTTCGGATGAAGAAATGCTTGCAATTCAACACAGAAATCAGCTTTGCCTTTCTTGAAATGATGGTCAACCTTTTTAGGTTAGTAAGTTCAAAATTACGCACAAGAAATTTAAAGAAGAAGATTAGTAAACATTTCTAGTCAGGCTGTCCCCATAATTTAATGAAGTTGTAACATCACAGTATTATCAGACCTATGTATTATTATGTTATGAGAGACAGGTGGTGTATACAATTGATTAAATATAAATGGAGACTATAATTTTGTCTGTTTTTTCCCTTTTTAAGTTCATAGCACAATCAAATCAACATTTTTGTTTAGCCATTCTCTTTAATGCCATCATTAGAAGCGCATATGTTAACTGTTTATTTCATTTAAAAAAAAAAAAACTGTATAGCATCCAGTGTAGTACATGGGGGGTTTGTGAATAGACAAATAAAGAACAGGACAACTGTTCCCTAAATTATTTCGTAAGATGGCTACCCCATCATGTCAAACAAATTGCTGCAGAAACCACAGCTACAAGAGCAAGAATGCTTTGATGCAGGCTTCCTGCAAGGGGACCACTTGCTGTGGTGGTTCCTTTCTTCATAGGGAGCAAACAGATGATGTGAATCAATGAAAGGTAGCAAGTATCAGAAACTTGACTAACAGGTAAATCAGAGACCAAGTATCAGAAACTTGACTAACTGGTAAATCAGAGACCAAGTATCAGAAACTTGACTAACAGGTAAATCAGAAACTTGACTAACAGGTAAATCAGAGATCTCTGAATTACATGTCTTCTTGTTCTTATTGCTGTTTTAAAAAAATGTATTAAGTTTTTATCTTTGGTTTTTTTTTCAGAGGAACATTATCATATCTGAGAATTGAGCTTCGCCGTTTTAATAAACAGCTATTCATAGAGAGTATTCCAGAATGTGATAAGCCTTTCTATGAAAAGGTAACCTTTGTGGTACTGATCATAATGAAGCATTTGTTAAAAATGGCAGTGATGTGACTTTATGATGTGATACTGAGCTCTTTAGTCGTGTCATCATCTCACATAAAATTTGGATATTTACATGTGTACTAGATTCAGAAAATTACATTCAAACTGGGGAAAGATAAATTGAAATAAACCTTATAATTAGGTTCAGATTTATAGTATAATTGCCATGTAGGTAAGCTCATATTGATGATACAACAAACCTTAAAGATATAAATAATATAAACCTTTAGAAATATCTAAAGTATAGATGTAGCAGAGTTCAATTCCACATTAAAAAATCTAAAAAAACAAAGCAGTTTTAATAAATCTGAGACACAGTGTTCAAACTTCTTATGGTTTTTGGAATTAGAACAAAGATTATGTTGAAAGTTTATTTTTTTTATTTGCTTTACTTTGGAAGTTTTATTTTTAGAAAGTTTTTTTAAATATATTTTTGGGTATTCATTTTTTGACGTGCAAGATGTACAACGAACAGTTTTAAGTCACTACACGGCTCGTACATCTTCAAGCTATTTTCTTGTCCACTTTACTGTTCTTATTCCTGTCTGCAGTTTTCTTCTTTTTTGGGTTTTTAGGCCTTCCTTTGTTTCTTTTACCCTAGGTATTCCAGAACAAGAACTGCTTAACTCTTTCAATCCCAAGCAAAAAGCTGGGTTTGGCCCAAACAAAAATGGCCACCCCAGTGCTTTTTTATAGTTGATGTTCGTAAAAATGTTTTTAAATGTTCATATGCATAAATACACAAGGTATTTAAAAGAAAGTACTTCCAGTCAGAAATAACGTTTTGGGTTGTTAAAATTAGAAAACAGCTCTAGAAAGGAGCAAAAGTTACGAAAGCCGATTTAACGTTGATCGGGCTAAATGGGTCTAGAGGGAAATACGATATATCGGCTTTTGTGACTTAAAGAGTTAATAATTCTATTAACAAAATTTCACAATGTATTTAAAACCAATAACAAAACAGTAATGAAAGTTGTAACATTTGGCAGTGTTAGCTCAGGAAGATGCATCATCCATCACCAATTCAAGTATTCCATTTTTTGTTTAGGTTTACCAACTCCCTTGTTATTTACTGTAATAATTCTGTTTCATCTTTGCGGACCTACATGTAATGCTTTAGGTAGCCATTATTAAGAAGGTTTATGTGCATACATGCCACACCTCGGAGATGAAAAACCTGTACAAAAAATCCAAAACCCTGTACAAAGACCCGCAAAACCTGTACAAAGACTGAAAAAAACATCAAAAGAGTTCATTTGTGTAAAAATATTTTCAATTACAGTGGGCTGCATTATAAATGAGGCACGGGGACTTTGCCTTTTAAAGCAGGTCTTCACTTATTTTAAAACCCAAACAATAGAGTTTATTTTACACTGTAAAAATAATGTGATGGTGTCATCATTTAGTCTATTTCTGTGCTTAATTATCACTAACAGACTGGGAAATCCTGTGTTCAATAGGACCTTATAAAAGAAGTCTGAGACACAGTAATTAGGGGAATGGGTTAGAAAACCTGTACAGAAACTATGTACAGGGTGTACACATCTGAAAACGCAAACACCTTGTACAGATTATGGGTAAACCATAGCATGTGGCATGTATGTATGTGTTTCTGTAGATGTGCCTGTGAAATATGCACTGATCGTAACTAAAAGTAGATTATTTAGATCATGTGGTTCATTTAGATCACGTGGCTCATTTTGGTCTCAGACAAGATTCACTCCACAGTGTGGAGAATATTCAGGTCGATCTGACTGATGATGATCTCACTCACTTATTGGGCGGAAAAAGAGATGTTGTTAAGTTAAGAATGAGAGAACTTAAAATACATGGTGAAAATGCAGAAATTGCATCTTGCTGGCTGTGGAACAACCGTACTAGGTTGTGTAATTGAGAACAGCAAGATTATATACATCAAAAATGATACTTTCACAACCATGTCACATTGGCAGTATGGATGCAACCAAGAACTGATGAAAACTTTAAAAATTGCATTGATTGTGCAGTGGGCTTAAATCCTACTTCTAGGGGAAAAAAAACAAAATCAACAGGAGGTAGACACATTGGGAGTCATGACCCAACTGCACTCCTCAGCCCAGCCCCCCCCCCCCCCCCCCCTAAAAAAAGTGTCTAAGAGGTAAAAGGGCAGTAAACATGTGTTGTTTTTGTTTAACTAGGGCTGTTGAGCTTGTCACTTTTGCAGTAAATGCCAAGTTGAATAATCTTTGACATAATCTACATGGTGTAGATCCAGGCTTTTTCTGCTGCATTTTTGCCATTCTGAAACTTGTTGACTTGAGTCATGAGCTCCACTATCTTTCCCGGGTTTTGTATCCTGGCTTAGCATACATTTAAAGGATCCTTACATCCGGTTTTAAACTGGAAGGGAGGAGAAGTATGGCTTACTATGCTTTCCTCACCATCCATGGGGACTCTCCAAATGTGCAGGGCTAATATACTTTGCTCTCGTTCTGGGCTCTCCCAAGGAATTGTTACATCCTGCACAGAGCCACCTGTCGGCTCCCCTTGTTTGCCATGTATTCATTGTGAGATTCTCCTGCATTCAGTCAAACAGGTAAAAACTTGAGTTAAGTCTGGGGTTCACATGACTTCCCCAAGCTTAGTGTGCAATGCTGGGTTCTCAGCATGTTTCACCACAGGTGGAATGGTGATGTTGGGCCAGTCTGGTGTGGCTAGTTAATCCCTGAAGCATTGGCCAGGCAATTCAAAGGTTGCCTGTTTCAAGGATGCACCACATGGAGGTGCTTCAGGGTCTTGGTTAGAGATCTAAGCCTGGAATTCACACAAGAGGAGCATGAATTCCTTTGCACCCCATAAAGTGGCATAAATCATACATAGATAACATTCTGTAAGCCTCCTAATAGATAGATAAAAGCCAAAAGCAGTAGTATTATTTGTTCAAGAACAATATATCATGAAGTCAAAGAGCTAAAACTTTTGCCTGACAGAAATGCATTTTTTAATGAGCAGCAACTGGTGGCTTGCAACATCAGAAATAAAGAATATGGTCCACTACTTGAGAAGCATGGAATAAAAGGTTGCTAAGGAGGTAGCATATTCAGACTTTCTATACTTGTAAAAACTGAGAAGTTACAACAACACTGACAAAACAGTTTTAAAAAATTCACCTTGAGTACAAACGGTAGTTTGGGAACAGAAAGAGATGACATCTTACAGACAAATCCCAAAGACAGCTACAATGCTAAAAAACCAAAATTAATACTCACATAGAGTAATACTGAAGATAAATGCAACATACCAGGAGAGACCTTGCATAAAGACTACACTTTTGTACTTATAGGATACAATAGGGCATTGAGATAAAAAACTTGCTTCTGTACTTATGTTTGTCCCTCACTGGTTCAGCCATTACATTTTTTTCCCAGTGCAACCAATAATAAATTTCTCCTCAATCTCTGAAATTTGGTTTAGTCATGAACTTTGCGGCAGAGAAGACATAAATGCTCTTATTATGGCTGAAAGCCTAACTTATTTTCTTTCTTGCATTTTTGTGTTCTAGGTACTCAATACAGACATGTTCAAACAATTTTTGGAAGACAGATTAAATGAGAAGTTAGACTACTGGTCAGACTATGAGAGCAGGACCCGACCATATACCAGGAATGCTAATGGAACCTTAGATTTGATGATTCCTGGTCAAAGGTGAGGCAGCTGAATTTGGAAGTAAGCACAAAGTAAATCTTTTTTTCATGATCATAAGTGTTGTTAAAACATAAAGAGGAAATACAGTTGTTTTTAAGTTTATTTGGTGGGAACTGGTGACCCCATCATGTAAAACAAATTGCTTTAAAGATCACCACCATAAAAGCACATAAGTGCATTGAGGCAGGTTTCCTTTATGGGGGCTGCTGCATTGGCATTAGTGACTGTTAAGGAAGATTTATCCTGTATTTTACATGTTGACCATGTTTAGTTCTGTTATCAGTTAATCTACACGCTAACAGTTCTATTCGTGGCCAGCATGATGTATTTTGCACTTATATGAATGTTAAATGAACGCGATGTTAGTCTGACGTCACTTAGATATGATGACATAGTTTTGGTGCTAAACATAATTTATGCAAACCGTTAGACGGGGCCTTTCGTTAGTAGATTTCGACCAAGGAAGACGTCGAAGCTGTTGCTCCTGGATATTGGAAGATTATCTATTCTTCTACGTGGCTGTATAGTTTACGAAGGTCGCCATTGATATATATAAAGATTCCGAACATAAGGATTGAGTTCGAGGACGTATTTTTTCCAGAGAAGTATTTGCAATAGCAATTTTATTATATTAACTCCATGTCTGGTTTTCGATACTTCAGTGATAACCGTGATGGCACTGTAAGTAAATATTCCAGATATGTGACGTTCCAAGGAGGACTGTAGGAGCCTTCAATGTTCTCATATTATGAATCAAATGCCATGAACTGTAATGTATTATCTCACGTGAATAAATATGAATGTACTTGTTGGACCCAACTACGCCGACGTTGATGTCCATTTCTTATGAACCACCTTGTAACCAGCCATTGACCACCCAGACACATTTGTATAACAAGGGGCGTTCAGAAAGTAATGCACCACATCGTTTTTCTCAGGAGCTGTTTATTCAAAAAGCATGAAATTTATACACGATATACATGGATATGTCATGTAAACATCGGTATTATTCAACATAATCCCCATCAACTTGTACTGCTTTATGCCAGCACGAAACAGGTGCATGTGTTCCTAGCCGGTACCAGATTTTGTCTTGATCATGTAGCCATTTCTTCGCTGCATGAATCACTCCTTCATCATCTTCAAACCTTGTCCCATGGAGTGCATCTTTAAGAGGACCAAATAGATGAAAATCAGAGGGTGCCAAATCGGGACTATAGGGTGGATGGGGTAGTACAGTCCAACCCAATTTGGTGATTGCTTCCCGTGTTGCCAGACTTGTGTGAGGTCGCGCATTGTCGTGAAGGAGAAGCAGGTCTGCTGGATTCTTGTGCGGCCGAACTCTGCGAAAACGTTGATTGAGTTTTTTCAATGTCTTAATGTAAGCTTGCGAATTGATTGTCTCTCCTCTTGGCATAACGTCCACAAGAATCACACCTTCAATGTCCCAAAAGACAGTGATCATGACCTTTCCAGCTGAAGGAATTGTCTTGAATTTCTTTCTTCGTGGTGATGCGGATGATGCCACTCCATTGACTGTCTTTTTGTCTCAGGTTCAAAATGATGTGCCCAGGTTTCGTCACCTGTAACGATCTTAGCCAAAAAGTTCTCTCCATCAGCATTGAAACGCTCCAACAATTCAGAAGAAATTGCTTTCCTTTGCAATCGGTGGTCATTTGTGAGACTTCGAGGAACCCATCTTGCGCAAACCTTAGGAAATCCGAGAGTTTTTATAACTGCATGTGCACTACCAATGCTGACAGATAGCTGTAAGGCCAATTGTTGAGTCGTGATTCGCCTATCAGTAAGAATAATGCCCTCAGCACATTTCAACATTTCTGCGTTGGTGGCTGTGGCAGGACGTCCACAGCGCGGCCGATCAAGCAGCTCCATATCTCCACTTCCCGATTCTTTGATTCTCTGAACCCAGCGACTGACTGTACTCCTGTCGACTGCAAAACTTCCATACACATCACATAGACGCTTGTGAATGTTCACAACAGTTTCCTTCTCTGCAACGAGAAATTCTATCACAATTCGCTGCTTATAACGCAAGTTGCTAACACGCTCCATTTCAACGGTTTAGGACAGCCGTATTATTTGGCCGGTTGCTGTGCAATTTGGTGCACACAATTGGCACATGCCATATTTGAAGTATGCAAAATGTCATGCTTCTATCTTCATTATTAGCTGAGAAAAACGATGTGGTGCATTACTTTCTGAATGCCCCTCGTACATCTAGCATGATTTGCTCATCATCATCAACCACACATATCAAGTAAACTAAACCCCGCAACAGTGACCCCATGCATCAATAATAGCAACAAAAAAAAAAGGTCTGTTCAAATTTCAGGACTGGAAAATGTGCACCCAGTGGAACCCTGAGATTTCTTGATAACCATCATGGTAATGTCTTGTGATGACAGGAAACATGTTGACACCATCACAAGGTAGTCCTTGTTCAGGAATTCCCATGGTGAGAGATAGAAAAGAAAGGATCCCGTTACACGTCCATTGAGGCATATTGGGAATATGGTGTTAGGCCCATATTTTCTTGACCATCGGCACACTAGGGTTGCTCTGGTACCCAGTTGGGGCTGGGTCGACCCAGGAGCCGTTTGCGGCCTAAAAAAATCCCACCTCATCTGGGGATCGAACCATAGACCACTGAGCTAGGAAGCCAGTGCACTAACCACTATGCTACTGCGGCTCCGTGAAAGATAGAGGGAAACTAAAAACACATAGCTAAGAGAGCTGGAGACAGAACAAAAAAGATGAAGAAGACATGGAGGAAAGACCTTGAGCTGATGGCACAGGACAGGAAGACTTGACACAGGACAGGAAGACTTGACACAGGACAGGAAGACTTAGTTTGTTGAAGACCTATGCTTCTTGGGGAGCTGAGTGATAATGATGATCATAATGATACCAAATTCACTATGATCCAACCCAGAAAGTTGAGACTGGTAAATTAAAACATACCATACATTATCTCTGTGTTATATGTGGCACTTTGGTAAACGTACAGACACATCCTGCATAGTTAAAGCATGACCTTCTGCCCACAGTATGTGCAAGAAAATGAAGAGGGATCTCATTTTAATTAACCAGAGTAGGTTTGGACATCTGAATGTTATGATTTCTTGCTTTGTTGCCAGTAGGTAGCTGCATCAAACTACAGAGGTTAGAAGTTTGTCAGTGAAGAGCTGTGATAATTGAACCATGGGGAATGTGGTAATGTGAGAGGTTATTGATGTTACTACACTAAGGGTAAACAAAGTGAGGTCCAGCTGTGTAAGTTCCCTGAGTCTAATTGATGATGATGATGTCAGGGTCCCTATCCGCTACCTCTCTAAGATCTCACTCTGTGTAAAATAATCTCTGTGATGTTGTATGGCAAGTGTCTAGGGTAATGTATCTATTGTGATGTATGAACAATGTCAAACATAACTTTAACTCAATAAAAGTGAAGTAAGTAAGACTGTTGGTAAAGTTATATTAATATATTACAATTTTTTATTTTCCTGTACCTCAATTCTTTTGGGACAGGAATGTTTTCAAATCAAGAAAATTTTATTTACAACATATAAATAAATAAAGAGGACCCTTTGTCCATAACTGGTATATTAAAGTGTCACTGTATGTGTATCCCACAGTCTGATTTATATTTTCTATAACCAAAAGTCAATTAGGTAAGGGTCTGTTGGTATCATCACGCCCACAGGAATTTCTGTTCTGGTTGTGGAAATTGTTAAGATGAGATCTCATATGCCCATTTAAAGGGACTTACCTGACAGCCTGTCTGAGGTGGATGACTGTAGACTATGCAAGGTCAACACAAGATTTGTCTTCTGACCACTGATGCAGCATGCAGCTTTACTGAGGCTTCAATGTACACAAGGTCTGCCTGCACCAGGTTTCCTGCCACCACTAAATAATAGGCAATATAACCCTGAAAAAGAAGGATATTCCCTCCCTTTTATATGCTGGCTATAACAATTCCACAACTAATCAATACTAAGATTACCTTGGGTCAGTCACGTGTGCGAACCATTTGCACCAGACCCTATTTTCTTTGACTTCACTCCGTCCTGTGTTTACATTCTTCTTCCATATGGCTGCAACGCCCCTGTCACCTTAAGCATTGATTGTCCTCCCTAAAATCAGCTGGGGTATACAATTTTCTTCTTGTGACCTGTTAACTCTTTTGTTCAAACATCCTAGGTATGTTTTCATGTGTCATTAGAACACTGTGGCACTGCAGAAGATTGCTAGTGGCCTCTGGACTTACAGTCGTAATATTTTATGGCAATATTCAAACGCAAATTAGTTTCACTTCCCTCTAAGTCTGCTTAGGCATTCCTACTTAGGCTGTCGTAACCTCTTCTAACTGGCAATGTCGAACAACAAAATATGGCGCACAATCTGTGGCCAGTTACATGTCAATGAAATACTAATACTTATTTATCTTACCGCAAGTAAAGAATAATCACACAAACACAGGATTGACTAGCAGTAAATGGCTCAATTCCAGACTGCTGTGTCGTCCAGACGGCAAAGGCATTTGTCACCAATGCTTTGCATCTGCTCTCAACCTTTCTGTTTTTAAGTTTTTCTCAAATGGCGGACTTATCCAAGCAGGGTTAAAAGTTATCAATTCCAACCAGCCAATCAAAAGACGCGTTAAAAAAAACAACTAATTTTGGACCATAAACATCGAGCGTTTTTCAGTGTGTTTGCTCGTCTGATTTTATTTATATCTTATATATCTCAGTTAATTATAGACCGATTTTTAATATGAAAATTGATTATTAAACGGCCAGCTGTCCTCTATCTACCCCTATAGGTTTCCTTTATTTATTTCTCCTCGTTTTCATCTGTGTAATTTTAAAGTAATTAATTGTGCTTTTTCCCGAACTGAAAATATTAATAAAATAAATGTTTCTACGTCAAGATAGTTTTATTAATGGGAAATCTTTATGGTATTATGTTAATCAATATCAGCGCTACAATTCCAGATATCTCTTCTCTTTAGTTTTTGAGGAATAAATTATTTAATTTTTGTTAATAACACATATTAGACATTTTTCTCACTCTAACCAAAATTTTTATCATTACTATAAAACGAGGTAACAATCCGATTGGTTGTTAATTTTTACGACGTTCGTTAATAAATATTGGGAGGGTTAGTGTGTTTTTTGGGGGTAGTAACTTTAAACGGGTGGTAGTAGAAGAATTCAAATTCTTTAGTCAAATTGTTGGTGGTTGATTTTACGGTGGCCTTGAGACAAATTTCAAATGCAGAAGTTATTAATAGATTTTAGGAGTACGTTAGTTAATTTTCAAGCGGGGAAATTTGAGCGGGGTGTCACACAGATGTACTTTACTACAGGGAATACATGTTAAGTCATGCCTGGTACGAAAGCAACATTAAGACCTTACCCCATCACCTGGGCATTAGCTGGTATCATGGTTGGGCTGCATAGGGTGTCTGCACAAGTGTAATTTCAGGTTGTATAAAAATACCACAGTGTGCACTTTACAGATACTGTATCATACTAAACTAACCTTCATACAAACAACAATTTACATTGATTACAAGAGACCTTGTGTCAAAGAAATGAACACTTATTCATTTCAAATCATTATCTTGTTCTTTGTTTTGGTCCATATGGAGCCACCAAAGCACATGGCCCCCATGAGGAAGCCTATAGCACAGCATGTTCTTGCAGCAGTGGTTTCAGTGTCATTTTATTTTACACTGAGGTTGCCAGCTCCAAACACAACCTCATATTAATAATCTCTTTTAACGTGCCTGAGTGAGCAGTATTCCTGTTAATTCTTTGCCTCCTCAGAGACTTGAGGAACTACAGAGGGCATTCATTTGAAATGACACTTGTCAATTATGTTGAGATAGTGACAAGTGTTCTGTGTCAACTAGTTAAGTCATGTGGAAGGAATGGAGAAATTACAGAAAAGCACATTATATACAAAGTGATTGAAAGGTGCCAATAATTAAAAAGACTTTAGTTTTCAGTTTTTTAAGTCTGGTGCTGGCATTTATTTCCAGGCATCAGCCAAATCTAACCCGTAGGCAAGTATCAATTACTACATTTTCATCTCTGGCCCCAAGAGTATTTGAGATCTTCCGATTGCCTGCCTTGAATGATTCAGTGACATACGTCAAGAATACAATTATTTTGCTTAACAAAACCATAGAGGTAAGATTTGCATTTTTCATCTTGTGGAGTTGCTATTGCTATACACTCATTGGTGAATGTGATGTGACCTAACACAATTTAATATTTTTTGACAGACACTAAACAAAAGACACGTAAACATTTCTTAACTCTTAGCAAACATGAGCTAAAACCACGTTTTTAAGCACTAGTTTCCAGGATAATATTTTTAGGTTGGAGTGTACTCAAAACTTTTATCATATTTTTCTTATTTTATATAAAGGAGGAATATGTTATACATCAAAATGTGCAGAATTGAAAGGGCTATTATATAAAAACCAATTATTATTTCTAAAAGTAAATAATACACAAATAGCATCAAACAAATGTTGTAAACAATTTTCTTTTTTTTTAATTTGAAAAAAAAAAAAAGTTTAATCTTATCTTCATTTACAAAGCTTTGCACAGATCTGGAACTCCTAAAATTATTTTCCTTTTATGTTGTATCCAATTATACAGAAAACAGACAAGTTTCATTTGTTTTTGATAATAAATAAAAATTTTGTTTCCTTTTGAAATGTTCTGGTCACATATTGAAAAATTACGACAAAAATAAACTATGTACACAACTTTATACACTACTGATATTTACATTTGCCAAAAACTATTTCCTGTCATGATAAGTAGCAAAACAGTTATTTGGATGTTCATTCATTCATAACCCTCCACTACCAAAGGAGCATAGGCCTTCAACAAACACATGCCAAGTCCTCCTGTCACGTGCCATCATCTCATGTTCTTTCCACGTTCTCCTCATCATTTTCACCTCTGTTTCCAGCTCTCTTCTCCATGTGCTTCTTGGTCTACCTCTGCCTGTCTTGCCTAGGGGGTTCCAGAACAAGGACTGTCTTGTAATGCTGTCAACAGGTTTCCTCAGTGTGTGTCCTATCCATTGCCATCATCTTCTTCTCATCTCTTGTTCCACTGGCACTTGTCTAGTTCTTATCCTTAGTTCCACTTTGGTAACCTTGTCATACCATTTTAATCCCTCTATACTTTATACACAACTGATATTTACATTTGCCAAAAACTATTTCCTTTCATGATAAGTAGCAAAACAGTTATTTGGATGTAGATGGGGATTATTTGTGCATCCTTTACAATAAAAGGATGTCCTGACCTTTACTTGAGGGGTGCACTGTGCTGCAAATGACACAGTTGCGATGAAATTTTAATTTTGTAATAATATGGTTTGTTCCTCCTAGTCTGTTAAATGGATTGTTCACTTGATTGCCATGTCCAATCCTGGGAGGAATTTGCTGGAAATCCACAGCAGCAACAAGAGAGAGCTCATTTATATGATACCGTTTAAATTGAAGAGGCTCTGTTTTTTGGCATTAGTTGTTCTTGACAGTGCAAATAATTTATATGCATTGAGCTGAGCTATTTCAAAAAATCCAGAAGAAAATTGTTTTCCACCACTTTCTTATTCTTCTGCTGAATGTGCCATATGTTACTTTGGTCCACTCCAAAGTATGTCAACAATTTTACTACATACCCAATGCTACTGTCGCAAAGACCGAATGTCTTCACATGATATTTTTTGGGTTTAGAGGCATTGAACATTTTGTGAGCCCATCTGCCTGTCCACCCAATTACCATTTCATCCAAAGACAGCTCCTTGTAAGGGTAAAATGCTTCCTGGAATCTAGATAACATTTTCTTTAGAAATGGTTCAATCTTTGCTTACCTTGTTCATCTACATCACTCACATGGAACATGGTGTGATATAACATCTGAAACCTATCCCATGTAAACATCTGTCTGTGCCAGGGAGTTTGCATAAAGCCTTCATTAGACCAATAATCACTAATGGCTGGTTTTTTTACAATATGCATTGCTATTATCACAGCAAAAAACTTACACAGTTCTGGAGATGTAATTGGAGACCACCTTTGATAGACAGATCTTTTTGTTGCTGTTTCTGATTTTGACTGACAGAGTCGCTCAGCATATTCATTTGTAGAAACAGTAAGCTCTTCTATAATCTCTCTCATTAGTTAAAAGAGCTTTGAAACAATAAAATGCAGAAGAATCATCAGGTATAATATTTGGATTCACACCTATAATCCTAGCTTGAGGTGGTACAAAGTGGAAAGTATTCTGTGTTGAGCCAGCATCAACTTCATTCCATCTAGTCTCTTCATTCACTGCACTTGTATTACCATCAGTACTTGTGGGTTCTGCTTCTCTATGGGGTGATCTAGATGTTTCTTCTCTGTCTTCTCTTCATGGGAGCTTTATCTTTTTCTTTTTGTCTTTTCACTGGCCTGGCATTTCTAGTACTAGTACTACTGCTAGAACTCATAACCCTCCACTCCCAATGGAGCATAGGCCTTCAACAAACACATGCCAAGTCCTCCTGTCACGTGCCATCATCTCATGTTCTTTCCACGTTCTCCTCATCATTTTCACCTCTGTTTCCAGCTCTCTTCTCCATGTGCTTCTTGGTCTACCTCTGCCTCTCTTGCCCTGGGGGTTCCAGAACAAGGACTGTCTTGTAATGCTATCAACAGGTTTCCTCAGTGTGTGTCCTGTCCATCGCCATTGTCTTCTTCTCATCTCTTGTTCCACTGGCACTTGTCTAGTTCTTGTCATCAGTTCCATGTTGGTAACCTTGTCATACCATTTTAATCCCTCTATTCTACGCAAGCACCCATTTATGAAAGTCTGTAGCTTTTTGGTTGTTGTCTTTGTTGTTCTCCATGTCTCGGAGCCATACAATAGGACTGACTTCACATTAGAGTTGGATTCTTATTTTCGTGTTGGATCCGATTTCACTGCTAGAACTAGCTAGGGAAAATGCCCCCTCCTCATCGGATTCTGTGTTTTGATTATAGATATCTTCGCTGGGCAAAATATAATCTGAATATGAACTGTCATCATTGATCGATAACTGATCATCCTCATCTTCATTTTCAATCCAAGAAGAAATAAGTTGTGCTGCTTGTACAGCCGATAATCTTTGCTTACAATTGTTAGAAGATGAAGCCATTTTGGTTTGAAAAAGTTTGTTTACGGTCAACAGCTGAACAACAAAGGTACTAAAATCGAACGTTATCACGAGATAAACCACACCATGCTGCAAATGTAAACAGATTGAATACAGGAAGTGACTTTATAAATATTGGATTGGATGAAACATCGACAATTTTGCATTAAACTTTGCTGATAGAGACTTACCGTGGAGCGCCACTTCAACTAACGAGCCGTAAAATTGGTACTAAATGCATGCGTTCAACTGGCGAGCCATATTGTAAGAGTTAAAAAACTGAAATAAAATTTTAAAAATAATAAAAACTCTATAAAAATTGTCATGCAGTTTGGTTTTTCCTACCAGCTAGTAAAAGCACAGATTTCAGATGTACTGAAATATATTTACACAACAGTTGAAAGTGATAACCTTTACTGTACATCATGCGTCAGCTACATAGCCTGAAAATAGAATAATTTGGTTTCCTTGTTAAGATACAGTCTTATCAGCTACAGTCAGAAGTCTGTAACAGAAAATGATTCTGCTTCATAGAATGGGCATTTTGAATAGAAATATGGATAGATGTGTTCAATATAATCCTACAGAAACATGAAATGATGTTAACCAAAACAACATACTTTATAAAAGAGGGAAAACTAATATCTTGCATAATACGTGATGGTATAAATAAATCACTTCTGTTTTAGCTCCATGTGGAGCATAGAGCCACCAGTACAGCTGACCTACTTGCAGGAAGCCTGCTCCAAAGCACCCATGTGCTTTTGTGAGCAGTGGTTTTTGTAGCAATTTGTTTTATTTGTGATGAAGTTGCCAGCCCCATACACAACCACATATTAGTCGACTCGTATGACATGCAGCATAAATGGATGATAAACATAGATTAAATCCCGAGATGAAAGAAAGACAAAATGGGAGATGTAGAGGCCCAGGTCCACACAAAGAAATCCACAAGTTAACATGGGAATCACCAAACGGCCGGGACAGAAACCAGATAGACCACATTATGATCAATGGTAGATGGAGACATTCACTCCAAGACATGAAAGTAAGAAGAGGTGCAGATGTGGGAAGCAATCACCACCTAGTAGTACCAAGACTGAAGGTGAAACTCAGAGCTGCTGGACCAATTGCAACTAAACAGAAAAGGTATAACATCATCAAACTCAAGGACCCCCTCACCAGAAAAGCTTTTGTGGTTAATGTAAGGAGATGATATCAAATTGTCAATAGCCAAGAAAAGACAGCGACTGGTGATTTTTACCAGAAATTTAACACCATTTCAACTACATATATATGTATTTATCATGCTTGGGATTCCAGGAAAGAAAGAGACAAGATTGGATAACACCAGAAACGTTAAACACCATGGCGAAGAGAAAATAAATGAAAAGAAAGACAATAGAAGCAAAATCTCTCAGGTTAAAGGAAGTATATAGCGAACAGTACAGTCAGCTGGACAAGGAAGTAAAATGTCAAACCTGAGCCAACAAAAGGAAATTTCTGGATGATCTTGCAAGACAGGCAGAAGAAGCAGCACTGAGAAATGAACAAAGCACATTATTTGAAATAACTAAAACTACCAGCGGAAAACGGGGTGCAAACAATAATACGTTAGTAAGAGACTAGACAAACAAGGAAATCTCATCACCACAGCACAGGGGCAGGAAACAAGATGGGCAGAGAAACAACGAATAAGAAACCACCAGTGATGCAGCTGAATGTTCCTGAGGCTGAAAATGATCTAGACGTAAATACAGACATTCCACGAAGAGAAGAAATCATCACAGCTATCAAAGGGTTAAAGAATGGAAAAGCTCCTGGTCTTACTTACTTACTTAGTCGTTCCCCTTCTACCATGAGGTGTAGAGGTTAAAGCTCCTGGTCACGACAATTTAAATCCTGAGTTACTCAAGGCAGATCCTGAACTAGCAGCAGAACTTTTTGAACCAATATTTACACAAGTCTGGAAAACAGAGACAACAGTAACAGAGTGGCGTAAAGGAATAATTGTCAAATTGTCCAAGAAGGGTGACCTTGCAGACTGCAGCAGCTGGAGAGGAATTACTCTCCTCTCAGTTCCCAATAAAATATTATCCAGAGAATTTCAAAAGCAGGGGACCATAAACTGAGAAAAGAACAAGCAGGATTCAGAAAGAACAGAAGATGTGTAGATCATGTATTCACCCTCAAGAACATTATAGAGCAGTGCTCGGAATGGCAGAGACAGCTATACATTAACTTTGCTGATTTTGAAAAGGCTTTTGACAGGATACACAGGGACAACCTATGGAAAATACTGAGGGCTTATGGAATTCCCAGCTGCATTGTTTCCATCATAAAAAGCCTGTATGCTAACTTTACATGCAGTGTTGGGCTGAGCAATCTAACTTGAGGTGAAGGCAGGAGTATGACAGGGGTGCCCGTTATCAACAACTTTATTTTTGACAGTCATAGACTTGGTGATGCGTCAGACAACAGAGTGTAGTCCGAGAGGAATTAGATGGACAACGTTTTCTAAACTGGAATGTCTGGAATATGCAGATGACATTGCACTACTCCCACATTCACATCAACACATCCAAGAGAAAACAGATTGACTGAATAAGTATAACCAGCAGGTGGGTCTGAACATCAGTCTAAAGAAGACAGAGGTTATGACACTCAATGTCAGCAGTCCCGAGCCCATAACAATAAGGAACCAGAAGCTGGAACAGGTGGACACATTGACATACCTAGGATCCATAGTGACACCAGATGGCGGAACAAGCAAAGAATCAAGAGCCGAATAAATAAGGTGAGAACAGCTTTTGCTAGTCCCAACAACATCTGGGAGTCTTGTTTGTTCACTTTTCAGATTGTTATTTTCCATAAATTCACATTTTAAATTGTTATAATTGTTCAGAGACCTCTAGTATATTTCTTCTGACCTATACACAAAGAGGAATGTTCAGTATGGGGACTGCTATTTTTATCATTGATGTTTCAATTTTTGTTTTGTTATTTAGTTCCCATTGTAGGTTGTTTTCATTTGGTTCACTGATTCTCTTTACAGTAGGGATCCCCAAACTTTTTTGAGTCTTGACCCCTCCATGGAATCCTTGATCCTTAGTTGACCCCAGGCAAAAAATAAATAAAAATATGGAAAGGATTATAGAGGCACAATAAATTAACATTACCTTTTTATTTAACTAGCTTTTTCATTACTTGGAAGAATGTGGCTGGTGTACATTAACAAGGGCATGTATATTTGGTTGGAGGTTGGTGAGTTAGTCGTAAGTCACCATGCACTTCTGGGTTCAGTCAGTTCCTTTGCTTTGATAAACCGCATGAGGCTAAAACCAGCTTTAACTATGTACAAAAGTCAGTAGAAATGGCTCCATTGCTGCACAAAGCTTTGTGTATTTTGTAGCAGTATTTGCACTCCTCCAATAGTAACTGCGGCTTTTATTTTTGAACAGTTATTTAGTGTTCACACACATATCAATGAATTCTTCTTATTGGTGAAATTCAATGACTGCATTTTCTATTTCTGCATTAAATGGCGTAACAATCAAGTCATTTACATGTGTTTTCTCCAGGTCCTCGAAACATACTTGAAAGTCTTCCCTTAGTTTTTTTTGGGTGATTTATAGTAAGATATTAAATGAACATTTAATGGCGCACAAGAACACTTCCAGATGTAAAATTGAGCTACAGCAGGCATTTTTATTTGTTACATGATTTTGTTTAACTCCAAAAAAGTTAATCGCCTTCCCAAAGTATCCTCTGGGGCTTATCGACCTCCAGGATGTCGACATCTATCCTGGGGATCAATATCAACCACTTTGATGGCCTCTGCTTTACAGAGTGTTGTCATCTAGCTTTCTCTGCAAATTATGTTTGTCATTTGATTCATTCTGCGTATTATTTTTTTTTTCCAGGAGTGCAGGAACCCACATTACAGATCTTCCTATATCTTTTTGAGAGGGATGTTCCACGCAGCAGAAAATAATGTGGAGAGCGCTCTAAATGACCTACTCAGTCTGCATAATCACAACGCAAGACTGTTGCCCATAAGGTTAGATATTTGAACTAAAGTGTTATTCATCATGATATAACTGAAGATTTAAAAGGTTTCCATGTTGTTGCAGCAATAAGCTGATATCACGGAGAACAAGAGTTTTGACCTGTGATTTGATGGATGATTTAACGCTTTCAGTCCCAAGCAAAAAGTGGGTTTGGCCCAAACAAAAATGGCCACCCCAGTCTGTTTTTATTGTTGTTGTTTGGAAATAATTATTAAAAATGTTCATATGCTATAAATAACTTTGTTGTTGTATATGAAACTGAAGGTAAATGGATGTACTTTACTCTAGTGCTACAAGTATAAAAGCTTTCATTGAAAAATTATTAGTTATCCAAGGTAAAATGAGGCTGAAAGAATAAGGCGGGGAAAAATTAGAACAAAAGTATTCAATCAAATTATTCTAGAATTGTTCCTCAGGAGAATATCCAAGGGTAAAGTTTCAAAATGTCACAAACAGAAGTATTCTAACAATCAGTTTTTAGTCAATAAACACTCAGGAAATTGTTAATTTCACAGATTACAACAACAGGTCACATGGTTGTAAAAAAGAGGAAATTATATATTCTTACCTTGCTGAGCTGCTTCTCTTCTGAAGATGATGTTTAATCCATAGGAAACCACATAAGGTCACTCACAAATATATTTACACTAGGCCTATGTATAAACATTACATTATCATGACATATTATATGAACTTATTACAGTCTGATTACATGCTCCTGTATCCATAACTTTATTATCGATATCAGACCTTCCATTATCATCCTCGGTTTCCGAGGACTCAATATCAGGCTCCTGCTTCACTATCCTGTGAATAAATCCTACAATCTGAATTATTATCACTATCTAGAATTTCTTTAAATAACTTTCTAGCTTGCTCTGAAGTTAATTCAGAGATCTACCAGAAGCAGTGGGTGTGGCCATTTGATCTTATAAAATATGCGTTAAAAAAATCTTAAATTAATATCAAACCAGAAAAACACGTTCTCTCTTAAACACACGAGGTATTTACTAGAAAGGTCTTCCTGTCGGAAATGACATTTTGGGTTGTTAAAATTGGAAAACTGCTCTAGAAAGGAGCAGTAGATACAAAATACGATATAACGTTGATCAGGTCGAACCGGAAAACCGATAATATGTCGATCGGGACTTAAAGAGTTAAGAACGAGCATGCAAGGCCTTCATATTTAGTGGCAACACAAAACATCTAATATAGAAGTTACAAACATACAGGGATTAACAGCATCTTTGACAAAATAAGAAATTGAAGGAGGAGATCTGGAGCATGTATTTAGCATACATAATAACCCATACAGGAGCCGTGGTAGCCCAGTGGTTCCATGGTTCAATCCCCAGTTGAGGTGGGATTTTTTAGACCGCAAAACGGCTCATGAATTGAGTACCAGAGTAACTCTTGGAAGGTTGAGGCAGCCGGTGTGATGCTAACCACATCACCCCTAGTGTGCAAGTGGTCAAGAAAAAAATGGGCCTAACACCATATTCCCAATATGCCCCAATGGGCGTGTAACGGTATCCTTTTTCCTCCCTTCCTTTAATAACCCATACCCTGATAAAGTTTTGTAATGGAAACTTATAGGGGAGTGAGGAAAAGAAAATCCTAGCGAGATTCAGAGTAGAACAAGAAGGAGCAAACAGTAGCTGGTAAGATCTGGAGTTTACTAGACTAGCTCATGGAAGACACGTCTTGCCCGTATGTTTATTTGTCCTCTGCTTATTTATAGTCTGTCTAAGCAGTGTTGTCTCTTTAAGTGTTCTGTTTGCATATTTTTTTAGCTAACTAAGCTTCTACAGGATGGGGTAGTCATCCCCATGTGCAGCCTTGTTAATCATCTTGGTGTGGTGCAGATCTCCTTTTCTCTGCTTCCATTTTGAGCCTGGGATCAGCATTGGTGACCAAAACCTGATAGTAACTGGTAAATTTAGCTCAAAGACAAGAACTTTTGTATTGACCACAAGGCATTAGAGAATAATGATAATCAGCATATTCAAGGCATTAGAGAATGATTATTGTTGTTCAAAATCAGCATCATTGCACTCCGGGCAAACCCATTAGGTGCTCAGTTTCCCTCAGAAAATGTTGAAGGGTATGAAGGCTAATTGTTCCTGTTGCGCACTGGTTGTATATATGCAGGATGCATCCTCTCATACGTTCATCACTGCCAGTTTTATGCCTAATGCCAAACTCCAGCAATTTTAGCCTTGATGATTTATCGATTGCAATATCATTCTCTAAAAGGCAATCATTAATTGTCCTCAGTATCTCTCCCTTGTCCGTGTCCAATGCACCTACTGTAGGTGCTCTTGAAGCTAGTCCATCAGCTTTTTCATTGCCGCATACTCCTGCATGATCAGGACAGTAGATCCACACCAGTTCTTGAAGATTTGAGCCTTCTATGGAGGTTTTCCATTCGTGCCGTAGCCATCCATTTTGGATCTTCTGAAGCATGGACTGAGAGTCTTACACAATAACTGCTCAAGTTAATAAATTAGAGAATGAAGGAGATAGAAAGACATGATCACCAATGCTTCTCAGCAAGACACGTCATGTAATATGTGATTGTGTATTAGCCACATGGATTAAGTATACAGTTTAGTTTCTTTCTAACAAAATGCCGGCTTATTAAAGTCTAGTTGTGTGATCACCTGCTGGCAATGTTTCAACATATTTCAGGTTGGTGAGTAAGCTTCTTCAAATTGTGCCAGAAGCTGATCGAGAAGAAGTTCTGAAAAGGAAGGGAATATCTCATCTGACAGAACTTGTCCGTGACCTGGAAAATGAGCGAGCCACACCTGGCCGAAGGATCATGGATAATGTTTCCATACCAGACTGTGACCTCAGTAAGCTGACTGCACCATCTCATTTATTTAATAGCTACAGTTTCAGATGGCTAAATGAATGTAGAAATATAGCACTGATGACAAAGATTTTATGAACAATTCATCCTTTTAATTACCTTGATGCAAATTTTCAGATCCAAGAGGAGAGAAATTTTTGCTGACCAATAACAGAGGTTATGAATTATTCATATCTTTGTATTTTCAGTATTATGAATAGTTTTAGTATGTGATACAACAAACAATAACATATGCTCCACATGGAGCTAGATTGCTTGTTTGGGTCATTTTGAATAGACGAGCAAGGGCTGAACTGAGTTTAAGGTTTGTGTGGTGTTTGCTGGAAATAATGTTTACTAATGAACGATGGTAAATACCTGTGATAGGGTCTGAGATGAAAGGTTAAACAGCTGAGTGATAGTCAAAAGGTATAAAAGGTCAAAAAGAGAGAATTCTTCAATCATGGAAAACATTCTGTTTTCTTCCAAGATCTTCATAACTGTTTATTGTCATTATTCTGTTATCTTCCTAGATCTTGAAGACTTTGTAGAAACAGTATCTCTTCTTGACATGGCCACAGATTATGATACCATTCAGAGACTGTTTTTAGCCCTAGCTCAGCCTCATAGGCCAACACGTAAGTTTAATTCTGTAGAACATCTGTTACATCAACTCCAGCAGTTAAACACTTATTTTAAATTCAAATAGTGCACTTGCTGGGCATTTGAGCTCCTTATATGTACAGGGTAACAAATAACATGCATAGATAAGAGGGGACGAAAAATTTAAAAAGCTTTTTTTTGTTGTTTCAGCTATTGGATTTCAGATTGTGGATGCCAAATTATTTATAAATTTGTATCTGAAATTATGTATGTCAAATTTTAAACGTCAGATTGTTATATTGTAGATATCAGATTAGTAAGCAGTGTTACTTTGCTGTGGGGACAATTTTTTTTTTTTTTAATGTTTTGTAAATTATGTACTGGTCTACATTGTTTGTTGTACCCGTTTACCTTACCTTGTGGGTGATTGCTTGCTTACTTTTTAAGTTGTATTACCTCTTGTGATATTACATTGTTTGACTTATTCTCCTAACCCTGAGGCAATAAATCTTTTTAACAGGCGAACGCTGTATTGTTTACTTTGGTGGGAAATATCAGTTTATTTTGTCCCCAAAAAGTATGAAATTTAAACCAATTTATATGCATTCCTGATAAGCACATAACTAAAATAATTTCTTATGCAAAATACTATCTCTGTGTAGATTTTCATTGTTTTATACAATATAACTTTCTCTTGCACATTTGCCTTCAACTCTGCCTTCTCTTATGGGCTTCAAAGAGAATGGCAGCAGATTAGACACATCTGGGAACTCCAAAATAGTTCACACAACAGATGCAGGAAAATGCGGCATAATAAGCCACTCCTCTATATATCAATATTGGTCAGAGTGGCAGATCTTTGCGGGTGATCTAGTTATGTCGTGTGTTTGAAGGTTTACATAAGTAAAGAGTGAAAACTCAAATCCCTGGGCATTGAAAAACAAAACAAAAAAAACATGAAGGTTTACACTGAGTTTAATTAATGTGTTTCACAGCACTTAAACAACAAATATAGAAGCCAGTAAAAACAGTAATAATAAAACGAATCAATAATTCCAAATGAATATTTTCAGATGTGGATAAATACACTTTTGATGTTCTGAGATTGTCTTATGAAGAGAATCAGGCACAGTGTAAAGCTTTAGCTCTGTCTGATGGCTGCTTGCAGGTCAGTGGTTTTGTCTTCAGTTTGTCAAATCATAACCCTACACATTCATTTGAGGTTACAGTTTATTTTAAAAATTGTTTGTTGTTACAGTGTAGCAGTATGAAATCATTTCTAGTAGGCTACTGGTTTTTATGTAGTAAAATTAATGTACCAAAATAAGTATATTTTAGTACAGGGATTCTTAACATTTTTTGCACTCACACCTACCCCGAGAGTGAATTTAATGTTCACACCTAAAACATCTTTAACTTCTGCCTTTTTACATACATTTCTAACTACACACTTTTTTTGTTGACATTCTCCTATATGTTTGAATACTTCTAAGCTTTTTCATTAATTTTTTTGGTTTTTGAGCTAGACTGTCGCGTATATACAGCGTAGTTTTGTTGACGGTACAGATATTAATCTAAAGGACTGCACTGAACTGTAATGGACTACACAGATTGAATGTATTACATTTTGTTTAGCTAACCTTGTGTTAATTTTTTTTATTGAAGTTCTTGTTTTTTTAGCATTATTCTTTATGAGTTAGTGTTTATTGTCCATTTATTCCCCGATGAAAGGTTTGAAATACAACATACATTTTTTTCTTCATTAAAACTGCACCTTATATTTTAATGATATATATTCCTTAATATTTCTGCCTTATATATAAGAACAATTAATAATTGCCTGTTAGAGAACAACAGCTAAGATTGCTGGACTTTGGCACCAAAATATAAGATGAGCAGGAATGGACGTATGAGATGATGCATCCATCTTGTTTACAGCCAGCATGCTATAGGAAAAAATCAGCACTTATATCTTTAAACATTTGCTGAAGGAGCCTTAGCACCTATGGGTTTGCCCAGTGCGCAGTGATGTTGATTCTGATCAACAATAACAATAATACTATATTTTATTGCCTAGCAGCGTGCCATCATGTTTGCCTGTCTACTTAACTGTTTGATCCATTGGCCAGTGTACAAGTTTTGTTCTTTATTCTGTAAACCAGGTCGGTGAGATCATTCTCAGAGTCTCCAGCTTGATCAAGACAGACTTTGGAATGGGTAGGATTGTGCTTACAGATAAAAGGTACCATTATATACGAGGGGCGTTCAGAAAGTAATGCACCACATCGTTTTTCTCAGGAGCTGTTTATTCAAAAAGCATGAAATTTATATACAATATACATGGATATGTCATGTAAACATCGGTATTATTCAACATAATCCCCATCAACTTGTACGGCTTTATGCCAGCGCGAAACAAGTGCATGTATTCCTAGCCCGTACCAGATTTTGTCTTGATCATGTAGCCATTTCTTCGCTGCATGAATCACTCCTTCATCATCTTCAAACCTTGTCCCACGGAGTGCATCTTTAAGTGGACCAAATAGATGAAAATCAGAGGGTGCCAGATCGGGACTATAGGATAGATGGGGTAGTACAGTCCAACTCAATTTGGTGACTGCTTCCCGTGTTGCCAGACTTGTGTGAGGTCGCGTATTGTCGTGAAGGAGAAGCAGGTCTGCTGGATTCTTGTGCGGCCGAACTCTGCGAAAACGTTGATTGAGTTTTTTCAATGTCTTAATGTAAGCTTGCGAATTGATTGTCTCTCCTCTTGGCATAACGTCCACAAGAATCACACCTTCAATGTCCCAAAAGACAGTGATCATGACCTTTCCATCTGAAGGAATTGTCTTGAATTTCGTGGTGATTGCGGATGATGTCACTCCATTGACTGTCTTTTTGTCTCAGGTTCAAAATGATGTGCCCAGGTTTCGTCACCTGTAACGATCTTAGCCAAAAAGTTCTCTCCATCAGCATTGAAATGCTCCAATAATTCAGAAGAAATTGCTTTCCTTTGCAATCGGTGGTCATTTGTGAGACTTCAAGGAACCCATCTTGCGCAAACCTTAGAAAATCAGAGAGTTTTTATAACTGCATTTGCACTACCAATGCTGACTGACAGCTGTAAGGCCAATTGTTGAGTAGTGATTCGCCTATCAGTAAGAATAATGCCCTCAGCGCATTTCAACATTTCTGCGTTGGTGGCTGTGGCAGGATGTCCACAGCGTGGCCGATCAAACAGCTCCGTATCTCCACTTCCTGATTCTTTGATTCTCTGAACCCAGCGACTGACTGTACTCCTGTCGACTGCAAAACTTCCATACACATCACATAGACGCTTGTGAATGTTCACAACAGTTTCCTTCTCTGCAACGAGAAATTCTATCACAATTCGCTGCTTATAACGCAAGTTGCTAACACGCTCCATTTCAACGGTTTAGGGCAGCCATATTATTTGGCCGGTTGCGGTGCAATTTGGTGCACACAATTGGCACATGCCATATTTGAAGTGTGCAAAATTTCATGCTTCTATCTTCATTATTAGCTGAGAAAAACGATGTCGTGCATTACTTTCTGAACGCCCCTCGTATCTTTTACAGAATAGGTCTGAATATATACAGGTTCTAGTAGAAACGGTTATCCTGTTTAAAAACGTCTATTACAGGGGTGGACTGACAATGATCTGGGCCTCCGGCCAATGAAGATCAATGTCCCCTACCTCCGGCCAAGACCAGTGTCCCCTAACGACCCATCCGACATAGATGAAGACTAGGGAAGAGTGGGTCCTACTATTGTGGGCCCTCAGGCACTGCCCACTTGGTCTGCCCCTGATTTATTATCACCAGTTGTCTTTAGTTGCATTTGATGCAGTTATGCATGGTAGGAAACACTAGGCCTGTTCTTTGAGTTCCCATTTGATTGATTAAGGTTCTGGTAATCGCTGTCAATAATGTTGGTATATGTTCTTGCACATGTGTGTGTATGTCTGTCTCACTATGTGCATGCTCGGTGTGTGTATGTGTCTGTATGTGTGGCATGTGCACATGCCCCATATTCACATTTTGTTGTGGCTTATCCATTTAAAGATACTCCAATGAGTCAGTGATGCAGTATTTTGTCTATGTTGGCCATATCTAAATAACTAGTGTAGAGGGTTGAGGCAGCAGTTTATGCCTGGAAGACCCCAGTAGAAGTTTTCATTTTTATTCAAATTTACTTTCAGGCTGTTCTTTCTTAAAGATGTTAGGAACACATACAGGGAAATTGTGAAGTTGAGATATATTTCAAAACTGGAGAAGGTGCAAAATCATTCATTTCTGATGGCTGTAGACGCACTAATTGTTACAGATACTGGTGAGAGACATTTTTGTTTGTTTGAAGATCAGATAATTAACAAGAGAGAGAAGAAGAGACAACTTATAATCATTATGAACAAAAATGAAACAGAGAAGAAGAAAAATAAAGAATGGGACAATAAAGGCAAGGGGAGAAAACCCAAAATAAAGAATGAGAAGATAAAGACTACGGGAAGAAACAATTAAGGAAGGAGTAAACAATGGTATTGTAAGGACTGCAAAAAAAGGATAGAAGAGAGATTAAGAGACGTGTGGAAGAAGAAAACAGATAAAGAGATAGTGAATAAGGAGGAAGAAGAAACATATTGAAGTCAAAAACTTTAATTATTTATCTTTTTTGTTGGGTGTGTTTATGTTGTTTTTATATATTGTTGTTTAATTGAAATGTTTGCCATATTCTTTTCTTGTGCATTTTTGAAACTGACATACCATATAATTTTATTTGCTACCCAATTAAGTACCTCCTTGCTATGTATTTTGTGGCCAGCTAACAAAGTGAAGTTTACTGCTTGGCTGAAAAGTGAGCGGAACTTGTGGTCAATCATGATAGAGGAGATGAGAGCTGGCAAGATTGTAGCAGAAGCAACAAAAGACTTCACTGCCATTGGTCAGGCTATTCAGAATGTGCTTTTACTTGATGCAATCGTGAGGAGGTTGGTTTTTTAAAGCCTTTTTTTAAAAAAAACTCACCTGCATGTACCCATGAAGACATAGTTTCTTGTACCTTATTATCATTTATCTTGTCCATTGTGAAGGATTTTTTTTACTAAACACTTACCTTATCCATTGTCATTAAACACCAAGGAAAGTGTTGGAGTTCTTACATATTTTGTGTGAACGAATGAACAAACGAACACAATCTTTATTTCATTAGGGTAAAGAAATAGGCATTAATGCATTTTTACAATTCTGCCATGTATGATGGTGTTACGGTGTTATTTTAAATGACGGCGTCTGCTGGGGTTTAGCCGTGCGCAACGTTTAGGGGTCATTAACATTTATGGAATATGTCAATATTTTACGGTATACTGAACATGAAATATATGCGGAGATTATGACGCATTCGCGTTGGGAAGGTCACGCTGGGTGACTTGGTTACATTGCCCTTGTTACGCTATCCGTCGAGCAAGAAAGTCGTGTCTTGTATTTCTTCCAAGAAAAAAGGCTTAGTATATAGCCTATATTATATATATGAATCGATGTAGAACTCAGGGTCAGTTCGGATATTAATCTAAGTATGAGATTAATTAAATTAAATTAAATGATGGAAGGAGAATCGCATTATGATTCAAATTGTAGCTGTCAAGAACTCATGCGCTCATTTCTGGCTGTTGACTACAACAGCGCACGTATATAGCCACGATGTTCATCTGACATATTGTTTTGACACGGACGGATACTTACTGATATTATTTGGAATTCATTGTTATGCTGAACTGTACATGAAGTTTTGTGAATGTCGGATATCGTCTTTTGTATGAATACATGTGGACTCAGAACAGAAGGCTTGATCTTTACTTACGTTTCGGGTTTGGTTCACAGCTGTTAATGTTTACGTTTTCCAGCACGATAGCTCTCCCACAAGGGAAATCAACTAATATCTAATATGCAAATCAGAACGTCGAAGGGATGTTCTGATGGTCAGAGCTAACAATCAATACCAAACATTAACTACATCTAGAGAGTGATTTTACTCTTCAATCAATAATAGAAGAACGAAGGAACAGCAGCAAACACACCAACCCAACCCGTCACAACTGGTGGCCATTAGTGGTCTTGAAATTTTCAAAAGAGCGAACCTCAAAAAAATAAGACATTTTTCCTTTCGAGCCGAAACGGACATTATTATGCAAAAACACCGGTGACGTCATGCCCTTGACAACAGTACAAACGGTTGCAAAAGTCAGAAACATTCAATGTCCTTCAAAAAAATTTATTTGGAGCTCTCAAACAGCAAATGAAACGTATTACTAATGCCTTCAATGTTTCAAACAAGCTCGCGAGTCTGTTGGCGAAGCAGATAATGTACTGTATTACTGCCAAAAAAAGATAAGTAACTGATTTTAAACGTTACCATATTTCGTCCTGTTTGTCCGATAAAGCCATGTTCTTTTTTTTTTTTGTAGCCATGTTAAATATTGTTTCTGTCTTTTTACATGTAGCGGGTATGGATGGGCGGCGAATTATAATCAGTTCTATGGCTCCTTGGATGCTACGAATTGATTGTAATTGTTCTTAAGGCCGTGAATTAATAGCATTTCGCGAAGAACGCGTCGAATACATTATCGGTGATCGTGTCGTTCGGACTTGCATTAATTCACCTTGCATGTTAGGTGTATAGTCGTGTTATAACTGTGGTATTCTAGTGTATTTGGTTCTAATTTTTATTCAGTTCTTTAACAATGTTTGTAATCTATCGTGTTTTTTCTGACCTTACTATCTTTCAGTTTATATTTTTGTTGTACAACCGTTAATGAGTCCATGTATACGTCACTAATTGTTGTGTACGCAGGTTAATTATCTATTCATTTCATTCTTTAATTCTCACTTCCGGTCTAGTCAACTTAGTTGTAAATGCATTTTTATTGTGAAAATGTCTTTGTTGTATGTTAATAATGTTCTGTAATCCTTGGTTAACCCATTGTATTGTTTGTCTTCATTTCATCCCTTTATAATTTAATATTAATGCTATAATTTATTCTTTAATAAGAGTATAGATTAATATGATTAAATTTTTATGAGTTTTAAGGAGAAATTATGGACTTTGCACCAATTTGCAGTGATGGTCCAAGAAATGGGCAATGCATTTTATAGCTCATGATTATGACATAATATACTATGACTAATTATTATAACTTTATAACATATTAAGACATATTAAATATTAATTAGTACACTTTCTCAGTACTACAGTGGGAACTTGGTGATAATTAAGATTAAATAACCTAATTATTTAGGAATAATACCCATAATTATTAAATATTAATATTAAGTGCATGATATAATTTCAGCACCTTATATAACTAACTATCATAACTATTTATGATAGATATTAGCGGGTATATATATATATATATAATATTTTTACAAAATATTATAGATTTGTTGAACTTATAATTAACAGTACAAGAATATTGCAATTTCTTATATTGATTATTCATTCGTTGAGTAATTAGAATTATCGACATATATTCTGGTGGTGATTACAAGACATAAGTAATTGAATACTTAAATAATTCAACTTCAAGAATGCTTACCTTGGATCATTTCATTAAAATTGGAAAAGATTGTAACAAAAAAGGAGATGCACTCCTTGAATTTGCGGAACAACAACTTGCGAACCATAAGGCAGAAATGGAAAAACTTGAAAGAAAAGAGGCTGAAAAGAAAGCTATTGCTAAGGCAGAAGAGGAGGAAAGGAAAGCTATTGCTAAGGCAGAAGAGGAGGAAAGGAAAGCTATTGCTAAGGCAGAAATGGAAGAACTTGAAAGAAAAGAGGCTGAAAAGAAAGCTATTGCTAAAGCAGAGAGAGAAGAATTAAGACAAGAAGAAGAAAGAAAGATGGCAAGAGATGAAATCCTACGGATTGAAGAAGAGAATAAATTGAAACGACAGGAAATCATACTGCAGCAAGAAATGGAATTGCAACGGCTTAAATTGGAAACAGAAAAACTTAATTCGCAGGGTGCTGCAGCAAGCCAAAATGATAATGCTCAATCGGGATCTTCTTCCAACCGACTTAAGGGCAATTATTACTTTAAGCTACCACCATTCAAATTACACGTGGACGACCTATCATCATGGCTGGCGCGCTTTGAGGATATATGCAAGGTCAATAACCTTGACAAAACTGCATGGGCACTTAAACTTAAGGAATTTCTGGATGGCGAACCTGCAAGTGCAGCACAAAATATTGATCCTACATTAGCCACAGACTTTGAGGCCATTAAGACTTTGTTATTACGTCGTTTCCACTTGAACGAAGAGGCATGTAGATTACGTTTCAAAAGTTTGTTGCCGGATAATAATAAAGATTTTACAGGATTTATTGCTAACATACGCAATACTTTTAACAGATGGGTTGAACTGGCAGGTGTCAACAAATCTTACGACAAGTTAGTCGATTTGTTATTGAGGGATAAAGTATTATCTTCTGTCAGCCCACCATTCTTTGCTTATCTGCAAGAAAGAAAACCAGAAACTATTGATGAGTTAGAAAAAATTTCTTTAAATTACTGCACAGCTCATCCGAATGCTAATATTTCTGGCTCGTTGATAAGAGAACCTCTTCCTGTAGCCTCCAATATGGCATATCATAGTAATAACAAACCAAGAACACACAGTGTAGACAGAGGTAGGTTCAAAGGAAACTATGACATTAATTTTCATAAGGGACAGAATAACTTTAACAATAACTTTAATAGAGGAAGACAACAAAACAGAAATTATTCACCTCAGTCAAGATACAACAGTAATCCACGTAACTCAAGTTATAATCGGTCATATCAATATAATAATGGTAACAATTGGAAGAATAGCGATAATTATAACTCGAGACATCGAGATAACAATTACAATAGACGACAACGGGATAATTCAACTAATTATTCTCGTAATCGTTCTCATTCTCGTGGATCTTCACATTATAACCATAATACCAGGGCAGCAGTTACAAATGATATCACCCCTAAGGTTCAGGTTCCACCTAACGATAATACAATGCATTCTTCTGCTGCATGCTTTGCTATAAATTATAACGTGGCGAATAGTTGCCCACAATGCAATCTTATTTTTCAGAAGGCAAAGGAGACAGTGCTAAACTGCGGACACATTCCACCAGAAGTAGGTCTTGCAGCCAATGATGGAACAGGCTCTCTGATTTTTAACAGAGGGATAGTTAACGGTTCTATAGTTTCTGTATTGAGAGATTCGGGGTCCACAACCATTGGAGTGCGACAGTCGCTGGTACATCCTAGCTGTGCAACGGGGGAATATGTCCGTTGCATGACTTTTGGGGGAACTATTGAGTTTTACCCCACAGCTATTATCCATGTTAAAACACCTTTTTTCACAGGGAACGTGAAGGTATGCATGCTGAAAAAGCCGATTGCAGACCTTATGGTGGGTCGCATACACGGCAGCAAGGATTGTTCACCAGAAGATATTATTGAATGGGAGAGACACAATCTATGCACTGGAAACGCCGTGACGACTAGAGCTCAGACTATGCTCATGGAAAGTGTCAATGATAATAAGATGGATGCAGAGAAACAGGAGGATATTGAGGTCAATTCACCTATTGACAGGGAATCATTTGCAAACAAACAAAAAAATGACAAATCCTTAAATAAATTTTTTAACCTAGTTAATAAGGTTGATAATTTAACATCAGGTAATAATAACAAACATTGGTTTATTGTTAAAAATGATATACTGATTAGATGTTTTAGTGATAAATCACAGGTAAAACAACAAGTGATGGTACCGGCTGCTTTTAGACGGTACATTCTTCAACACGCGCATGATTCGCAGTGTGCAGGACATATGGGATATACTCGAACACGATCTCGAGTATTGTCTTCATTCTTTTGGCCAGGAGTATCACGGGATATTTCGCAGTATGTACGTTCTTGTACTACGTGCCAGGAAGTGAAAGCACGTGGAGCTTTTCACACGGCGCCTATTCAGGCTATCGATATCTCAGTACGACCTTTTGACAAGATGGCCATAGATATAATTGGTCCACTTCTACCATCTGCGAGAGGACATAGATTTGTTCTCACGTGCATTGATTTATGCACACGATGGCCAGAAGCCATTCCATTGAAGACCACCACTACCACAGATGTAGCTGATGCATTACATCTAATTTTTTCTAGAATAGGGTTTCCTAGAAAATTATTATCTGACCATGGGTCGCAGTTTATATCCGATACCATGATGGAAGTAATGAAAACCTGGAACATTGATAGGAATTTGAGTAGCATTTATCATCCCATGAGTAACGGTGCAGTTGAAAGACTTAACCGTACGCTTAAGCAACTTTTACATAAGGTTACTGTTAAACACCCTCAGGACTGGGACAGAGCACTCCCAGCTGTCCTGTTTGCTTACCGAGAGGTGCCACATGAACAAACTGGCTTCTCTCCCTTTGAGTTAGTTTTTGGTGCCCCTCCGAGAGGTCCTATGGGACTGATAAAAGATTTATTAATTGATGCAGAGATGACTCAGGACACTCAGTCATCTTATGAGTATGTGATTAATCTTCGGAATAATATTATTGAGTCTTGCCAATTGGCAACAGCTTTTTCTGAGGCTGCAAAAGCTAAGGCTCGATCTATACAAAATCGATCTAGACGATTACGCCAATTATTCCCAGGCGATGAGGCTTATGTATTACTCCCTCACAATAACAATAAGTTATTGATTTCATGGACTGGTCCTTATAAGGTTACTGATAAAATTTCAGACGTTGATTACGTCTTAGATATCAAGGGACACAGAAAGATATTCCATATTAATATGCTCAAGCAATTTCATACACGTCCTATACACTTACAGTCAATTTTTCATGAACTAGATGACAATACTGTATCTACTTGTCATTATTCTAATCTATCTGTTATACAGGAGGAAGAATCTTCTTTTCCTGAAGTGCAGATGCCTTTACCTGTACTTATTGTCCAATCTACTGAATCTTGGCGTGATGTGACCATTTCTTCTACGGTTACACCGCAACAGCATCAACGCATTGCTGATCTTCTACAATCTTTCCCAGATGTGTTAACGGATGTACCGGGTTGCACATCTGTAATTAGTCACGATATTATTCTTAACGATGATACACCAATTCGTGTTCATCCTTATTCTGTACCTCTACATTTTCTGAGTAAGACATCTCAGGAACTCGAACAGATGATATCATTAGGTATTACTGAGACTAGTACATCTCCATTTTCTTCTCCTTTAGTCATTGTCCGGAAAAAGGACAACAACATACGTTTATGTGTTGACTATAGGAAACTTAATGCGCAGACAGTACCTGATAGCGAACCACATCCTATCCTTGACGATTTACTTCCTCGTCTATCCAATGCTACACTTTTCACTAAAATTGACTTAACCAAAGGTTATTGGCAGATTCCACTAACCGAAAGAGCCAAATACTACACAGCATTCTCAACTCCACAAGGTCTTTACCAGTGGAACGTGATGCCTTTTGGGCTAATGAATGCTCCAGCTACCTTTATTCGCATGATGCAAAAAATTTTAGCAGGTAGATCAGATATAATTACCTACATTGACGACATATGTTTGTTTAGTTCATCATTTGAGGAACATTTTTTGGGTCTTAAATCAGTTTTGGAAATATTGTGGGATAACCATTTAACCGCTAAACCAACTAAAATTCAAATAGCGTGTAATGAGATAACATTCCTGGGACACATTATTGGATCAGGACGTATCGAAACAATTCCCAGTACGGTTTCTAAAATATTAACTACCGCAAGCCGATGGGGGCGGCTTACGAAAGAAACACATTTGGACGGCAAACCGGTCCCATCGGCTTTCTAAGTTTAGTAAGATAACGAATGAAATATATGACGAAACACATTCTGATCTGGTTCGAGATTTTAATTTAACACCGGAAAACGACATTCCAAAGCGTGGGTAAATTTGTGCTTCTCAAAAGTGATATTATATTCATATTTATTACACGTTTCAGGTTAGTTACCAAATCGCAAAACTGTTTACTATGGCAACGAATGATATCGCCACAAAAAACGCACGTACACCTCGTCTAACTGCTGAACAGGCTAGAAACTTATTTCAGCAATTGATTGATAGTTCTAGCGACGATGACAGTGAAAACAATGTGGACATTTATTCAGGTAGTGAATTGTATGGCAGTGATGATAACACTAGAAGTGAAAATTCAAGCAATGAAGATATTAGAAGTCCTGGGCCATCAGTGGGTCGTAAAAGAGCGAAAACCTCGGTTAGAGTTACCAATAGTGCAGGAAATAGTGCAGGAAATACTGTAGGCCTAGGCCTAACTAAAATTAGAGAACAATGGGATCAAGTGACTGAGGGTGAAACAACAAATAGTTTTTTTTTTGATCCAACTCATGAACCAGGTTTGCAAGCAAATCTTGATGCAAGTTCCTCTGTACTTGATTGCTGGCTTACATTGCTGACACCAGATGTTTTACATTATTTGGTCAAAGTAATAAATGATTATGCTGAAGTAAAGAATTCAAAACCCCCATCTTCAAACAGATCTTCGTCTGCTGCTTGGAAACCTGTCACTGACTATGAGCTTTTGAAATTTTTCGCAGTAACAACTGCGATGGGTTTAGATAAAAAGCCATCGGTAAAAGATTATTGGGCACATACACCTCATAATTATACACCCTGGTATGGCAATATGTTTTCAAGATCTAGGTTTGAAATAATTTACCATACAATGATGCATGTTGGAGATGCTGATTCAGAAGGGAAGGACAAAATAGAGCCTTTTTTAAATTTGCTCGTTGTGAAGTTCCAGGATGCATTTTATCCATTTCAGAATTTAGCCATTGATGAAATGGTTATTGGGTATAATGGACGCTGGAAACACAAGCAGTACAATGCAACAAAGCCAAGCAAGTATCACATTAAGACCTTTGGATTGTGTGATTCTGCCACTGGATATGTCTATTCTGTATTGACATACTTTTGGAAGAATACATCATATATTCTTGCTAATGACTCTACAACAAGTCAGGCGGTGAAGGTATTTGATTTCTTGCTGCAAGGAATTGGGAAGGGCCACCATGTATTTGCTGACAGATACTACACTGTGGATACACTGATAACCTATCTGTTGAGTAGGGGCATTCATTATACTGGCACAGTCAACATCAACAGAAAAAATTTTCCACTTCAACTGAAGACCCTCTCCCTCCATCACCGAGAAGCCAGGTGGTACAAAAATGGTGATGGATCTCAGATATGTGTTGCTTGGCGAGACAAAAAGGCAAAGAAACCATGTATTGTTGTGTCCACTGAAACATCAGTTGAGATGGTGCAAGTCACAACTCGACATCACAACTTAGTCGAAAAACCCAAACCAGTACACCAGTACAATTTTTGCATGAATGGATGTGACCACAATGATCAAATGGTAGCTTACTATGGCAATTTCCAAAGAAAAACTAGAAAATGGTGGAAGAAAATTTTTTACTGGATTATAGAGGTGTCCCAGGTAAATGCCCATATATTGTACACCCTCAGTCATGCTGATGAGAAGTCAGTGTCATTGAAATTTTTCAAAGACAAACTGATTGATCAGTTGACTGAGAAGGCTGCCTCCATAACTCCACCTGATCTAGTAGATACCAGTAGCAACAAGAAAGGTAGGAAATTGTTAGGAAACAAAGTTAAAAGATTTGAGGGTGCAAAGCACATTGTGGATTACACCGACAAAGATAGGAACTGTATAGTGTGCTCAACACCTGCGAAACGAGTCCGAACCAATTTTTATTGCATCGGTTGCCCCGAAAAGCCCCATCTCCATCCAAAGAGCTGTTTTAGGCTGTACCATACGCATGATCCTTCTGCTGTAACTTACTAAAGACATTGACATACTGTAAATAAGTTATAGATAATGTGCTTTGTCAAAGGAGCTATTTATTCAAAATTTCTGAGATTTTTTGGAAGTGGTGTAGGTGTGATAATGTAAGTCATTAATAGTGTATTTATTAGCTATTGTGTGTGTTCTTGGGCTTGTTTTTCTTGCCATTGGATATACTACATGAAAATCACCAAGAAAAGAAATTAGCTGCCTCAGGAATAAGCAAGTTCCAGGTAAGTTGATAATTTAAAGAAAATGTTGCATGCTTTTTCTTTCTTTCAATCATTTTACATTACTACTAATATCCACCATATTAAGTAAACTTTCCTTTTATCAGCTTTAGGCAACAGTACATTCATTTGTCATCAAAATGACATATCAGTAATAAAAATCTGTTTAAAATTAATAAATCTGCAGCTTAAGTTCTCCAAACACTTACAGGGAGAAAATGAGGAAAAAATTTCAGACATTTTTTGGGAAGTGGCATAGGTGTGATAATGTAAGTTACCAATAGTGTAAATATTAGTCAGTGTGTGTGTTCTTGGGCTTGTTTTTCTTGTTATTGGATATACTACATAATAATCACCTTAAAAAAGGCATTACCTACCATAGAAACAAGAAATTTGAACATAAGTTGATAATTTGGAAACAAATTTGAATTGATTTTTGTCTGTCAATCATTTTATATTACTATTAATATCTACCATACTAAGTAAACTTTCCTTTTATCAGCTTTAGGCAACAGTACATTCATTTGTCATCAAATTGACATATCAGTAATAAAAAATATGTTTAAAATTAATAAATCTGCAGCTTAAGTTCTCCAAACACTTACAGGGAGAAAATGAGGAAAAAATTTCAGACATTTTTTGGGAAGTGGCATAGGTGTGATAATGTAAGTTACCAATAGTGTAAATATTAGTCAGTGTGTGTGTTCTTGGGCTTGTTTTTCTTGTTATTGGATATACTACATAATAATCACTTTAAGAAAGGTATTACCTACCATAGAAACAAGAAATTTGAACATAAGTTGATAATTTGGAAACAAATTTGAATTGAATTTTGTCTGTCAATCATTTTACATTACTAATAATATCTACCATATTAAGTAAACTTTCCTTTTATCAGCTTTAGGCAACAGTACATTCATTTATCATTAAAATGACATATAATTCATAAAAATATGTTTAAAATTAAGAAAACTACAGATAAAATTCTACATACACCTACAGAATGAAAATGGGAACAAAATTTAATTCGGCCACAGTGTGTTTTTTAATTCGGTAGTTAATGTGTTAAATTTATCTGTTCCTCAAACGAAGAAACAGGTTAGGAGTCTGTTAGGGTTAATCCAATACTATAGCAGATTTGTACCTCACTTATCATCCATCACGGCTGTCCTGTCATCGTTACTAAAGAAGAACATGCCATTAAGGATAAATTGGACAGACGAATGTGACAAAACTTTTCGCACTATCTTAAACATTTTTTCATGCCCACCTGTTTTAAGATTATCAGATGCCTCTAAAAAGTTTGTTCTACGTACAGATGCGAGTAATTACGGACTCGGGGCATGTCTACTCCAATATCATGATGATGTCCTTCACCCTGTACTTTATATCTCACGCAAGCTGAAACCTCCGGAGACTAAATATTCGACTGTAGACCGAGAATTGCTCGCCGTAATCTGGGCAATTACCAAACTAGAAAAATTTTTGCTGGGATCTCCATTTATGATCCAGACTGATCAGAAATCTGTGGCAGCATTACGTCGTTCAAACCATAAAAGTGCAAAACTTGCACGATTTGCTATTGCGTTGCAACCATATGAGTTCGAAATACAGTCGATACCAGGAACTGAGAACGTCATAGCCGATACGTTGTCCAGACATCCTACGGATTCTGAATGAATATTACTATTTCAAGAAAATTTTCTGACTAATCAAGCATTACATTTGCAATGAACGGTATTATTGCCACGTCAGAATATACAACACTTCAGTTGGACTTCCTACTTAAATAAGGACATTTCAAAATAAACTATTGTGATCAAAATATCAAGTTTTACGGATCGTTTGAAAATTTGGACTTCACTTCCACTTTGCGTATCACTCATTTCGATTGAAAACTGTTAAAAAGGAACAATCTCTGATGTAGAAGGGACATATACGGTGATGACTTATTCAATTTACGTTCAAAGTTTAATAAAGGAACTAACGATGATTGGATAATCATATCATAATTCGATAATATGAACCTTGGATTTTAATGAACTTTCATACAAGTCAATAGGAGTTAACAACGATTGGATCTTCATGTCCGATATTGTTAAATTTTCTAGTTATTAAATTAATATATAATAAAATAAAGTTAAAGTGTGATGAAATAAAAAAATAAAATATACTAAGAAAAGATGAAACAAAATAATATCACACCAATTAATATTTTAATTAGTGTAATTATTAAGGTAATAGATATTACATTATGACATTTCATATTTATAGTTAAAATGTATGAATTTTTTCTGTTCTTTTCTTCTGATTGCTTTAATTTAATTAGGTATCTATCCTTACACTTCATTTTCACACGCATTCTAATTTAATGTATACTTTAATATTAGTTTTAATTGTCCGTACTTCTCAATTTTTATTTCTTTTACTCTCTTATACTATTTCTCATTTTTTTCAATTAGATATTAATTAGTTAGTACCATACGTACATATTATAATTAATCATTTTAATTTTAATTAGTTAGAATAATTTTAATAACACCTCACATTATTAGTTAGTCGATACATACAACAAATTAATTAGTTAATTAGTTAGTGACAGTGACATTTCCTTGTTTAATATAAGTTATATGTATGATATGACGTTGATTTTATTATAAGATATTACTGACATGACCACGACACTGTTCTAGATAGAACATCGTAGGTCATACGTCGGGTTTTGTTAAATTTTTGATAATTTGATTAATATTATTCAAAAAAAAATCTATCTAATAGATTTTTTTTCCCCCCGTCTGACAGGAAATCTGTTACGGTGTTATTTTAAATGACGGCGTCTGCTGGGGTTTAGCCGTGCGCAACGTTTAGGGGTCATTAACATTTATAGAATATGTCGATATTTTACGGTATACTGAACGCGAAATATATGCGTAGATTATGACGCATTCGCGTTGGGAAGGTCACGCTGGGTGACTTGGTTACATTGCCCTTGTTACGCTATCCGTCAAGCAAGAAAGTCGTGTCTTGTATTTCTTCCAAGGAAAAAGGCTTAGTATATAGCCTATATTATATATATGAATCGATGTAGAACTCAGGGTCAGTTCGGATATTAATCTAAGTATGAGATTAAAAAGTTAGTTGCTTATCCTTTACAGGACGTGGCAATCAACCCCAGCTTTTATTGGCTGTTTGTGATTTTTCTAGGCAATTTTTTTCATTCAGTAGTTTGCCATTGCTTTCTGAACGGTACGGCGCTTATACCATTGTTAAAAATCCACACAAAGCGATCTGCTACCAAACCGCATGCAGCAGGTTTCGAACCTGGTATATCTGGATTATGAAACCGCGTTCATATCCATTAGGCCACAGACGCCGACAGTATGAGATTAATTAAATTAAATTAAATGATGGAAGGAGAATCGCATTATGATTCAAATTGTAGCTGTCAAGAACTCATGCGTTCATTTCTGGCTGTTGACTACAACAGCGCACGTATATAGCCACGATGTTCATCTGACATATTGTTTTGACACGGACGGATACTTACTGATATTATTTGGAATTCATTGTTATGCTGAACTGTACATGAAGTTTTGTGAATGTCGGATATCGTCTTTTGTATGAATACATGTGGACTCAGAACAGAAGGCTTGATCTTTACTTACGTTTCGGGTTTGGTTCACAGCTGTTAATGTTTACGTTTTCCAGCACGATAGCTCTCCCACAAGGGAAATCAACTAATATCTAATATGCAAATCAGAACGTCGAAGGGATGTTCTGATGGTCAGAGCTAACAATCAATACCAAACATTAACTACATCTAGAGAGTGATTTTACTCTTCAATCAATAATAGAAGAACGAAGGAACAGCAGCAAACACACCAACCCAACCCGTCACAGATGGGTATCCTCTACTCCTTGAAGTCTTGTTGACTCCTTCAATCTTGGTCTTTTAAGGTCATTCTCATGCCCTACTTCCTGATGATCAATCATTTAGATTGTTAGATGACGGATGGCGAGTTTTATTCTGACCAGATATTTATATATACCATTTTATTTGACCTGTCCTGAATGTATTGAAGAAATTGTTATATTCTAATTTTGTCCTGCTTAGACTCCTTTACGGTCAATCACACTTCCTTCTCTGGTCATGTTCAATGTAATCTTCTCTGTAATGAATTAACCCTCTTAAGTATTCTTTTTTCTTGTCATTGTTTCTCTAGATTTTTCCCTTTCATAGCTTATCATTTTCACTATCTTTTTGTTAATAAATTCTTCTGTGTCCATGAGTTAAAACATTGAAGGCTTCTATTTTCTTGTTTTATAAAGTAAAGCTTACAGCTGAGCTGGAAACGTCTAAGCCTTAGACACATTAATACACTTTTGAAGGGGGTAAAATGCTGATATGCACATGCCACTGAAAACACACTTTGAAGATCATTTAGATTTTAAATTTAAACAGTAGAAGTTTAACAGAGGGTTGAAACTCTGTAATTCTAAATATTTTAAGCATTGCATTGGAGCTGCAAGAAAATAAAATATATGTGACAGGATCCATTTGTGTGCTTTTTTCACTTGCCTACTGTCTATCCCACCTACAACCTCAGACTATAGATTGCCAAAGGTTTTCTAAACCGGGCTTCCGCTCTACCCTTCTGCGAGAGGTCACTAGGATTTCCGCTAGAGATCGTAATTGAAACAAAAGTAATATCCTTTTTTCCACTTTTTGTACTGAATGATGTTAGTGCCTGCAGTGGTTTACAGTTGATATCCTTTGTAGGGAGGGCAAACCACACAATAAGAGTAGGCTAATAACTTGGCCAAAATAAACAGATCCACAGAAAATATCATTCTCTACTGAAGAGAGCACTACAATTTTTATTGGGTTATTATATTTACAACTTACTGATCACACTAAGGTACCATAAGCTGTAAATTCAATAATTTTTATGCAGGAGTTCCCTGAGAAAAGAAAATTATTTCAAGGGTTCCTGCAGGATAAAATGATTGAGAAAGGCTGGATTACCAGGTTACACCCATCCACATTTATTTATTTTTCTCACATCTCTGGTACAAGGAAGAAAACAGTACTGGAGATGCAGAACTAATCAGCAACATTGCAGCAGGAAGAAAGTAACATATTAAACATTAGCAAATATCAAGCAGTTACAGATTTTCATTAAAGAGTGCTTGTGAGGGAAAAAAAAAAAGATTAAAAAATGGTATGACGAGATCACTTATCAATCCTTCCAGCTTCCAGTTTGGTTGTTCAGGGTCTTGATAGTAAACTGGCTGGTGAGACAACTTGGGCAGATCATAAGCAGTTTTATCATAATACTTCTTCACTGATCTGTCTCTCTTGCCTCTACTTTCAATAACTCTAATGTGAGATGCAACGGGTTTCACTGCAGAAGGTATCAGTACATGCAGTTTCCTGTTAAACAGTATTTCTGCTGGACTTTGGTCAAACCCTTGTCTTGGCGTATTACAAAGTTCAAGTAGTGCCTCATATGCATCTGTATTGTTTTGAATGATCTTTCTCATCATACCCTTGATGAGTTTCACAGCTGATTCAGCTAATCCATTGGCTTTATGGTGACCTGGTGCTGATTTAACATGAAGTATTCCCCATCTAGCAGTAAATGATCTGAACTGTGCAGACTGAGTACCTGAGACAATAACTTTGGGAACACCATAACGAGCAAAATGAGAACTCCATTTCCTGATGACCAACTGTGCTGTCATTGTGGGTAGAAAGTCTACTTCAATGAAGTTGGAAAAGTAGTCAATCAGAACTAAATAATATCGACCTTCTATAATAAAGATGTCAGTGCCAACTTTCTCCCAGGGTGAAAAACCTCTTGAGTGTTGGTTTAAAGGTTCTTTAGTATTCCTTGCCTTCGTTTCTTGACATTCTGGACAACTGTCAGCCATCTGTCAAGTCTCAACCATCATGCCGATCCAAAACAGACAACTTCTGGCCCGGCACATCATGCTGTCAAATGCAAGATGAGCAGCATGTAGCTTCTGCTTAATTTCAGGCCTCATTACTTTTGGGATAAGAATACGCTCTCCTTTAAGTATTATGCCTTGTTCTGTTGTCAGGGTGTCACGAATGTCAAAATAAGGCATAAGCTCAGCTGGTACATCAGACTTTTTTGTAGGCCACCCATCCAAAATGGTTAACTTCAACCTCTGAAGTACGCTGTCTTTGAGAGTTTCAGCTTTAATCTTTTCCATCATCACATCTGGTATTTCAGGTAATCTTACAGGTGCATCAGCTCCTGCATCGCTCTCTCTATCAGTTGAGAAATCCAATGTGACATTATGAATACAAACTCTGGACAGTGTGTTGGCTATAAGAAGATCGGAACCTTGTACCATTTGAATTCAGTCATATCGATGGCTGCGCATCAGTAAATTCTGCAGTCTCCGAGGAATTTGACTCAGAGGTTTCTTAACGATGGCTGCCAAAGGTTTATGGTCATTGATGACTGTAACTTTCCTTCCATAAGTGTATTAGTCCAAGCGTTCCAAACCGTACACTACAGCTAAGAGTTCTTTCTCAATCTCATCGTTGCTCAGTTTCAGTTAGAGCTCTTGAAGCAAACTCTATTGGATGACCATTTTGTAGGAGGACAGCTCCAAGTCCATGGCTGCTACTATCAACTTGAATACATAAAGATTCATCAGGATCATAGTATGCAAGTACTGAAGTAGAAGTAATCAGCTTCTTAATTCTCTTGAAGGCTTGTTCACATTCAGCAGACCAGATAAAGGGAGTATCTTTACGGGTAAGTTCTCTTATTGGATGAAGAACTTCTGAAAGATTGTTGAGAAACTTTGCTAGATACTGCGACCCTCGTGACAGTCCTTAGGAACAGGCATGTTTAATATTGTCTCAACCTATTTTTCTGTCTGGTTCAACACCCCGAGCAGTAATAAGATGACCAATGAAAGTAATTTCTTCCTTCTTCTCTTGAGCTTTAGCTTCATTCAGTTTGATGCCTTTCTCTTTACACCTATATTTCAGTGCTTTAAGCTTCAGATCATGGTCCTTAATTGCTTGCTGTCTGTTTGATCCACAACCTGCAATAACTATGTCATCAGCAACATTGATGCAACCATGAAGACCTTCCAGAGCTTGTGCTAGATGCCTCTGGAAAATTTCACTGCTTACATTCAAACCAAATGGTAATCTAGACCATTTGACCTACCAAAAGGTGTAATCATTGTTGTAAGTTTACTAGACTTCTCATCAAGTTTGATATGCCAGAATGCTTCCTTGATATCCAGCTTTGTGAAAATCTTGGCATTATTGAGTTCAGGCAATACATCATCCAAAGTTGGTAATCTGTAATGCTTTCTCTGCAAAGCCTCATTCAGGGGTCTAGGATCAATGCATATTCTTAAAGAACCATCAGACTTTTCAACAACAGCCATTTGGTTAACCCATTCAGTCGGTTCCTCTACTGGTATTAATATACCTCTGTTCATTAGATTTTGAAGCTCTGACTTTACCTTGCTCTTAACTCTTTTCAGACCTGATATTTTGTATTATTTTCTTATACTCTGACGCATCTGACTTCTAATGTTCCTTGATACATTTTAATTTTAAGTCTACCCAAGAGTGTTATACATCAAATTGTTTGTAATTGAACAGACTACCATATTTAGATGTAAAATTAATATTTTTTAAATTTATATTGATGTGAGTTTTAAAAAATTGAAGGAAAGTCAAGAGGAAAAATACACAAAAATTATAAACATGATAATTCACAAAGAAGACAAAAAAAAGTATTATCAGAACAATTAACAACAGTCATATTTAATTGTAGTCTGGCCATTTCTGCATCATATGTTACATTTCCAAAACAATTCAACATTACATAATAAAATTATGCACATTTTTGCAATGTTACATAACTAGGCTTTTTTTTTTTAAATATTCAAAAAATATATCTTCCACTGAATACATTACAGTTATTATAAGTAGCTGCAACATCTTAGCTAAATTAATGAAATTTGACTTCATTATACATATTTCTAGTGTAACACTGTATGATCACTAACACATAAGTAAAATCAGTTATGAGGGTGACATAATAAAGAATCAACACATCTTTAGACATTTCCTACTAAGGCTTGTGGTATTCTGACAGACAATTCCTACCAGCATGAAAACATAAAATAGTATCACAAACTTTACATTTAACTTTTGTTTTTCTTTCAATCTTTACAGTCTGATAGCAAAGCTTACAATTTCTTTTTGTCTTTGTAAACTCGGGGTCCATGGCGTGCCGAGAAAAAACTGGTGTCTTAGAAGCGAGTGGTACATCACCATACAAACCTGTGTTCCCCAATTCCCTGATTAGTTCATCTGTAAAATCAAGTTGACCATAACTAGCTGGTCTTTCCAGTTCTTCTACATCTGGGTGTTTTCTCTGTCAGTCTTGAAATAAAATGTAAGCATTTACCCTAGCAATATCCAGAAAGTGAAAAAAAGAGTTTTCCAATATTTATTGGTCTTTCTCAAAACATTGTACTTGTTAATCAGCTAATCACTCTTGTCCACTCCTTTCATGTATATATTGTAATCCCTTGCAAAATTTGGCTGTCTAACATTAAGTTATCGAAAATTCCTATTAACCTTAGTTCTACGCTTAGCGAACCTATGGCCATTTGCATTATGAATGCTTGTAACCAGTGTTATAGTTTTGTTATCTCTCCACTGCAGTGCTAGTAATTCTTCATCTCTAACCCACCTCATTGCACTTCTGATACTATTTTTTTTCAAATTCCTTTATATTTGAAAGTGCAGCAGGAAACCCCTTTCTGTTTCTAAGAAATGTGCCACAAGCTCCAATCACTAACTTCCATAAGTGACTGAATGGATGTATAAAAATTATCAACATAAACCCTATATCCTTGTCTCACCAAGATTTCATAAGATTCATAACTACAGTATACGCTAAACCAAATGGTCCATTTGCAGTGTTCCTACCTAAATAAACATCAAAATCATAAGTATATCCACTAACAGCATCAGCAAGAACCCATAACTTCATCCCCTATTTTGTTGGCTTGTCTCTAATATACTGTCGAAAAGAATAACACCCTTTATTTCTAACCATTCTTTCATCAACAGAAACATTTTGATCAGGTTGGTATAGCTTTTTGCACTTCATTCTAATATATGTTAACAACATTCTCACCTTTGACAGTTGCAGACCTGGAACCCTCTTAGGCAAAAAGGGTGGAGGCTTGGAAGGTGGGCCTTCATCAAGTCCATCATAACCAAAACATCTGCAAGAAGAACAATTTAAAATTAATTTTTACAGATCAGCAATAGAATTCAAAGTTACAGTTTAGTGTACACATGAAAATTGACACACATTACGTTTTCCATACAAAGGAATACTGTCAATCATAAAATCATATGATGTAAATAATAATTTTTAAATGCAGACACAGAGCAAATGAGGTCAGAAAAATCAGCTGATACACAGGTTACGTCCGACCCCATTTATATTTATTTCCTGGTGCCATGAGTTCTTTGTTAACTGTTTGAATGGTGAAATATTTGTTTCTTTTTTTACAAAAACAAACAGAAAGCAGCTATACTGATTACAATAGCCCACTAAAACGACTGTTTTACTGCTTTTCAAAATCAGCTGTTATCATTTTGGTAACAAAGTAACATTACCTTTGCATGTACGGCTGGTGATTTGAGTTGTTCCGAGCTGTATTTTCACCATCCGACTCATCAGACATTTCCAAGTCCTCTGAATAATCATCAGAACAAGAATCTACATCACCAGATGCGTTATAGTCACTATAAGGCTGCATTTTGTTTACGATGTGTTAAGATGGCTTGTTCTGAAAATTTCCAAAATGGCGGACGGACAATTGCGGTGTTTAGATTTTTCCGTGTGTAATTTCAAAGTCAAAATAAATAAGTGAAAGCTGTATATTTTTTAGCACAGATATAATTGTTAACATGTATTCTTAATATAAAACATTGACTTGAAGTCAAAATTAAAAAAATAAATGTGCTTTTTTTACTTCAAAAGTCATCGTTACAATCGGAATGATTTTTTTAATTTCCGGTCTGAAGACTGTTAAGTGAAAATGGTATTTTTCTGCATGGCAGTGCCTTTGGACGAACATTAGATCAATATACAACACAGCTTCACCCAGGATACCTAGATGGTTATCAGAGTTATGGTTATTATCTGAACTGTCAGTAGCCACCTTAGCAATACATTTTTTTGTGCTGACTGTCACAAACTGTAGATCCTGCAGTGTGTTGTTGCTCGGTAAACATGTGAATCTATTTTTCACAACAGTAAACCTTATATTGTGTTTTATCCCAGTCTTAGGATTCTCAGCAGTTAATAGAACTTCTCCCAGAGGAGTCATCTCAGTACCCATTCCACATAACAAGCCTCTGTTTTGTGGGTAACAATTGTTCTTGCATCACAAAGCGTTGACAGATTGTATTCACATCAGCTGCTGTGTCTAGCTGAAATTTTACCATTTTCCCATTGACAATGAGTTGTGCAGTTGTACAAGTGCTGCTAGACTTCACAGAAGCAAGAAAAACTTCAGAATCTTCCACTGATTCTGTGTGAACAGTGTGAACTTTCTTGCATTTCACTTTGAAATGATTTCTTCCCCCACAGTTTGAGCAAAACTTCCCCCATGCAGGACACTTTTTCTTAATTAATGGATGTTTCTGTCCACAGTAATGACACTCCTTTCTAGGTTCAAAGTATCCACTGTCAGTGTTACTTTGACAGGCTATACCAGCAGCATGCCCAGTGTCTCTCTTGGGAGGTTTATGGTTGAGTGATTTTTTCTGTACCTTTTCAACCCTTGCTTCAGAAGGTTGTACTGTATTATTCATCTCTCTTATGTCTTTTCCAGTTTGTTCAAAGACTCTGCAAATGTGAATGGCTTTCTTTAGATCGAGGTCAGCTTCTCTCAAGAGCTTCTCTTGTAACCTTTTGTTGACACTGAAGACAACTTTGTCTCTTATCATACGATCCTTGTCGTTAAAGTTGCACAAGCCTGCCTTAGTTCTCAGCTCAGTCAAATAGGAATTAAAAGGCTCTTGAAGAGGTGTGTTCCAGAATTTGAATGTATGTAATACTTCATTGCTTCGTGAGCTACAATGGTTCTGGAGCAAATCGAGAATTTTATTAGGATTAGAGCAGTCTCCTTCCTCTGCAAGTTGATCGAAAGCTTCAATGGCTTGAGGTCCGGCACATTGAAGGATGATGGCCGCCCGAACAGGATCAGGTTTCGAGGCAACTTCTGCTGCATCCATATAAAGTTCTAACTGTCGTCTCCATTTACGAAACGTATCTGGTTCGACGTTATTTATGTCTAGGCAGGGTGGTAACTGAAACATGGGCCGTTCTGCCATGACGAAATGTCTAAATGTCTTATAATGGTGTCACGAAGTGGTTTTAATTTTATAGAGTGTGCCTGAATGAAAGCAAGACCCTAGTATGAGAAAGTCTGAGAAAATAGAATTTAGATGGAAAATGACATGCCTGTGGACAGATGCGACTATTGGCTCAAGGGATAGAACCAGGATTTGAATCTCCCCTTGCCGCTTCGTGACTTTAGACTGGCTATAGTCTCGCCCTCCTCTGACTTCCTTTAAATACAAGGAGATAAGGTGTATAAATACGACCACAAACACCACTATACAGACAACATAGAGTAAGTATAGTAAAGAATAGAAGCTGATCCAGTAAATAATATATGTATATATTTATTTACATACAAGGAAAAAAAAAAATGGCATCATACGTCATCAAGTCAGTCGATAGCGTGCACTGTTGCACGGCCTGAAAAACAAGTAACGATTAAATAGCAAGACCCTCAACAAAAAAAAACCTCAATCACATTCACTCTTCCTGTCACCCTGCTGAGGAACAATAAAAATGGTTAGTGCTTTAAAGTACTTTGATCTTGTGGGGCTGTCAACTTTAGCCTCCACTCTCTAACATTAATAAGCTTTCTATTGTCTCAGTCCTGGTGACTCTTCCTCAACGAACGGCTACACAGCTTTCTACTAGTTAGGCGATAGGCGCCTATAACTACACCACAAGAAATGCTAAAATAATAGACTTGGTTTTACGAACGCAGACTCAGTGTCTATCCGTCCAATGGATACTGAACAGACCCTACTGGTCCTGTCTATTTTCTCCCTCCTTCTCTATCTTTCTCTCTTGATCTCAGTGTCTCTCTAACACTCGAGGGCTGATGATGCGGCGTCTCCGTTACTCTCTTCTCTCGATTTCTATCAGGACCTAGGTATGGTAACCCTGTCACCTGTTCCTGATTTTGGTGATGACGATGTTCGGATATCAAGCATGAGGGACTTGATTAACTGTCGACAAAACTTCTCTGCTGCTGAATAGCTTCCCTCTTTTAACCCGCTCCGGAGTTAGAGGAAGACACAGCCTTGATTTCTGGCTGTATGAAATTGAAACCAGTCTCCCGGCCACCTGCCGTTGCTAGAGACTATAATAGCGATGCTCTCGGCTGTCTGATAAATAAACCTCGGTCCAGCTGAAGCATAGGGACTTCACTGCCAGAGACCATAGGGTAATTTTCTTTTGCTCCTGACGATACTCGAGTACTCTGACCCTGAGATGTCTTTTGCCGTGGATAATTTTATTTGACAAAATTATGCTCCCCACTGTTTCGCCGAGACTCGCTGAAATTAAAAGAAACAGCGTCTAATGTACACCCTCTCTAAAATCGCTTATCTCTAACATATACGATACATAAAATAATTCTATACACGTGTCTCTTCATTCTCACTTCTTCCCTCTCTCTCTCTCTCATCTATAATCTGCCAGGTAAGTAAACAGAACCTCCCGACCTGTCTGCCTCTTATCTATTTGTGACGCGTGGCTACCCACGTGTCAACATTTCCAACTCGGGAACTTCTTTTGTCCGAAATTCCGGGGTCTCCTTTTTTAACATTTACACATGAGGTTTCCCGGCTTGCTCCAAAATTAAATTAAATCTCGCTATAGGAATAGTTTCCTCCCCTAAGCAGTATAATTCACTTACAACGTAAATCTGAACCCTCCGACAATATTTCTCACATTTTTAAGGCTCAGAAAAATTAACGAACACACCAGGGATTTCCCCATAAAATTACATTAGTAAATACACAGAAATAAATGGTGGTTTTTACAAAACATTCTACAAATATGGGCACACATGTTTCTCACAACTTCACACACTCCTATCTATTGCCAAAATCATAGAAAGAATAAGCACACTGTTACATTTACGTCGTTCTTCAAAAAAATGATAATGGATGGCACTATCGTTTATTTTAAAACTGAAAAAGTTAATGTCCCCCGAAGAAATTAACTTCGGACGAAATTCTCAAAGAACCCTCTAATGAATAAAACGATAATAAGATAAAATCCTACCTACCAATTCATCGCTGTTTTTCCCCGCAATGGAGACGATAAATTACGTAGTCTGACGGCTGGCACTTATTTTTCATAGAGACCGAATCCCCGTTTTCTGTCTCATTATATACAAGAGAAAACACCCATGCGAATTCCCATCCTACGCAAATCCCGGACCAATGGGAGCGCTAGAAAAATCAATACTATCAACCCACGCAAACCCCGCGTGCTTAAAATTGCGTCACGTTACCTGACGGCCGCGTGCTTCCGGCCGCGTGCTTCTGGACTCGTCATATCGCGTGCCGGAAATGGTGATTATTTTCGTAAACAACGAAATCTACGGGAATCGCGAAAAATCATAAGAAAGTAAAACTGGTCGAGTGAAAAATAAACCTACCACCATAAAATGAACCCATTAAAATTACCTCCTCAAAAATACCGAACACGATATATTCACATGAGAAGAAACAAGGCAAACCCATATAATTACAAAGAGAAGAGAAATGGTGAAAACTCAAACTAGAACCACAAAATCGGGCCTGTTAAAAGCCAGAATTACAGTGTGGCATCACAAATGGTATGCAAGCAATAACCCACCAACAGAAGAGTGAAACTTGGTTTTACCAGTTTATCGTCAAGTCACCTCAAGTGTATGATGTCAGCACACGTGTTACAAGATATTCAGCAGAACAGTTTGAATTTTGTAGAAACAAACACCGCTGCCACCATGTTGATATTTACTGTTGTGTATAGTAAATGTTGCTAAATGTAATGAGACGTGGCTAGCTGTCAAACATTCTCACACAATAAAGCATAATCACGAAGCCTGAACACACTGGATACAACTCAACACGTTTAATCAACCATGTTATTAGAAGCAGAGAACAGGAAGAGGAAGTTAGCATAAGGGCAAGTAACTCTAGCATGAAACAAAGTAACCATGGAGACATATATATATATACAAACGACACCATCAACAATATATATATATATTTGGTTGCTACTAGAATAATCTATTTCATTGTAGTTCTTTATACATACTCATAGTTTAAGTAGCTTTCTAGGAATATAAACAATGCTTATCATGTATGCTTGAAATATGTTTAAGAACTGTAACTCGCAGAAATCAAAAGTCCTATCACACTACATCATTCATTGTCTTGGCTGCTATCTTGTTTCATGCACATAGTACATGACCAACCCATTTCCATTTGTTTAGTTTAATCTCAAGAATTATATCCTTTAATTTTGTGAGTTGATTCTGAAATACCCCAGTATTTTGTATAGTTATCCACCTACATATCACTATTGTCACTAATATACTTCCTTCTCAGTGGACAAGATGAGTGTGTTACTCACTATGGACAGGTAAACTGTGCTGCAGAAACTATGTGCTACTTCACCACTTACATGGCTGAAGGTCGGCACAATTTGCCAAAGGACACAATCTCAGCCCTGCAACACCGGGTTGACCCAAACTTTGAACAGCGTGAGAGAAAGACTGTTGAAGTTATGCTGTACACTGCAGGTAATTAGTTTAGCTTTATAGTCTTAGGTTATTTTCCTTGTCTTATTTCATTTTTAGTAGTACTAAAGCTTATTAGTTGTTAGTTCATATTCTGAAATATTATTGTGCCATTCAGCTAGTCATTTTATGCCTGTTGAGTTTCTTTGAATGTTTTTTGAATCACTGGGTGCCTAGGCCACAGATAAGATTTATGCAGATGTATCATTCCAGGACTTTTTTCTGTGTCCCTCTAGGTAAAGTCACATATCATGCATGTCTCTCTTCTTCTTTGATCCTTAGCCTCCGACTGTCAAAGCAGTCTTTGGCCATCATGCCTGGTAATGTCTTGTAGGGCAGCAACAAACTACTTCCACTTTGCTCAGTCGGCGGCTATCCTTCATGCAGTGCCCCAGCTCTGGTTTATTCTTTGCATCTCAGCTTCCACAGTTCTCTGCTTCTCTGTCACTTTCCTTTATGGGTCGATAGCATAGCTGTACTTGTGATGGCATCAGGGTCTCTTCTGAGGATGTGGCCGACCCAACTCCAACGTTTGTCATTAATGATGGTGTGCATGTCCTCTTGATTGTTTTGAGTAAGCAATTCTTGATTGGTGATGGTATTCGGCCAAAAGATTTGGAGAATTTTCCTTAGGCAGATTGTGTGAAAAGAGGAAAATTTCGGCATTTCCTTCTCTGTTATTCTCCAGCATTCCGCATCATAGGGAAACTCATATTATCTTAATTTGGTGTTTGTGCTGTTATAATCTTAATTTGGTGTTTGTGCTGTACTGAGAGGACTTCCAGATGCTGTTTAGACTAGCAAAGGCTGTTCTCGCTTTATTCATTTTGTTGTTGATGTCTTTCCTTGTTTTAGCCGTCTGGTGTTACTATGCATCTTAGGTATGTAAATGTGTCTGTCTGTTCCAGCTTCTGGTTCCTTATTGATGTGGGTTCAGGACTGCCCAAATTGAGTGTCATGACCTCTGCCTTCTTTAGATATTCAGACCCACTTTTTGGTTATACTTATTCAGTCTGTCTGTTTTTTCTTCAGTGTGTTGATGTGAATGTGTGAGTAGTGCGATGTCATCTGCATATTCCAGATCTTCCAGTGTAGAAAATGTTGTCCGTCTTATTTCTTTTGGACTGTCCTATGTTGTCTGGCACATCAACCAGTCAGTGACTGTCAAAAATAAAGTGGTTGATAAGGGATATCCCTGTCGTACTCCTGTCTTCACCTCAAAAGTTAGGTTGCTCTGCCCAACACTAAAATTAGCATAGAGGCTTTATATGATGGGAAAAAATGCAGCTGGGAATTCCATAAGCTCTCACTATTTTCCACAGAATGTCCCTGTGTATGCTGTCAAAAGCCTGTTCAAAATCAACAAAGTTTATGTATAGCAGTCTCTGCCATTTTGATCACTGCTCTATAATTTTCCTGAGGGTGAATACACGATCTGCACATCTTCTGTTCTTTCTGAATCCCACTTGTTCTTTCCTCAGTTTATGGTCTACTGCTTTTGAAATTCTCTGGATAATTATCCTGCCTAAGTATTTTACTGGGAACTGACAGGAGAGTAATTCCTCTCCAGTTGTTGCAGTCTGCAAGGTTGCCCTTCTTGGGCAATTTGACAATTATTCCTTTATTCCACTCCATTGGTGTTTTCTGTTTTCCAGACTTGTGCAAATAGTAGTTCTAATTGTTCTGCTGCTAGTTCAGGATCTGTCTTAAATAACTCAGCATTTAAATTGTCATGACCAGGAGCTATTCCATTCTTTAACCCTTTGATAGCTGTGATGATTTCTTCCCTTTGCGGAATGTCGGTATTTATGTCTAGATCATTTTCAGCCTCAGGAACATTTAGCTGCGTATCTGGTGGTTCCTTACTCATTGTTTCTCTAAAGTGCTCTGCCCATCTTGTTTCCTACCCCTGAGCTGTGGTGATGAGGTTTCCTTGCTTGTCTCTTACTAACGTAATATTGTTTCCACCCCATTTTCCACTGATGGTTTTGGTTTTTTATATACTGTGCTTTGTTCATTTCTCAGTGCTGCCTCTTCTGCCTGTCTTGCAAAATCGTCTATGAATTTCCTTGTGTTGGCTTGGGTTTGACGTTTTATTTCCTTGTCTGGCTGACTGTGCTGATTGCTATACTTTATTCTGGGTGACTTTGCTTCTATTTTCTTTCTTTTCTTTTCTTTTCTCTTCGCTGTGGTGTTTAATGTTTCTGGTGTTATCCAATCTTGTCATTTCCTTTCCTAGAATCCTAAGCATGATTTGCTGCTTTCCTTAAATATTGTTGAAATGGTGTTGAATTTCTGGTCAACATTATCACTCCCTGTCTTTTTCTGACTATAGGCAATCTGATACCGTCTCTTTATATCAACCACAAAAGCTTTTCTGATAAGGAGGTCCTTCAGTTTGACGATGTCAAACCTTTTCCGTTTAGTTACAACCGGTCCAGCAGCTCTGAGTTTCACCTTCAGTCTTGCTTCAGTCGTGGTGATCGCTTCCCACATTTACACCGTTCTTACTTTCACATTTTGTAATGCCTCCATCTACCATTGATCATAATGTGGTCTATCTGGTTTCTGTCCCGGCCATTTGGTGATTCCCATGTTAATTTGTGAATTTCCTTGTGTGGAAAAAGCATTCCTCCAATGACCAGGTTGTTAATGCTGCAGAAACTTATTAGTTTATCTCCATTCTCGTTTACTGTTCCGCTGCCACATTTCCCCATTACTCTTTCATTATATGTATTGTGTGTTCCAACTTTCGCATTGTGGTCTCCCATTACTATGAAAAGATTGAATCTAGGTGTGGTTTCCATCTCCCTTTCAGTCTTGTTCTTTTCAGTCTGTTGTTGATGGGTTTCCATTCCAGTAATGACCTTTCTATTCCTTTCTTTAGGCTAATATCTACATTGTGCTGTCCATCGTCTCTTCCAGAGTAAAGTACTGTTTCTCCTGTTGTGTTTTTATTCTCCCTGTCCCGGTCCACCTGCTCTCACTTATTCCCAGGATATGTAATCTGTAGTTTCTCATTTCTGTTGTGGTCTACCTCAGTTTTCTTGCCTCATCCGTAGTTCTGACATTCCAGAATCCAATTCTGTTTTCGTGTTTTGCAATCAGTGCATCCGTTTTCATGGCAGTGGCTTCCTTCAACTTTCACCACTGTCCGTCATGCGAGCCTCAGATTCCAGATGTCTGTCCCGCATCAAAGCTTTTTCATTTGTTGCAATGTGACTGTGTTTTTTCTTTTTTTTTTCTTTTTACATAGACAAGGGTGTTGGCTCTGTCAAAACCCCCAACATGGAGGACCAGGGTGCCAGCTTTAGTCTGCCCCTACCCGTGCTGACCTGTCCAGCTTGGTAGAACCTGCCAGGAGTAAAACTCTCGCTGGCATAGCACTGGGGGCTGTCAGGGTACTCATGCCGCCTTATCCCGCTTTCTACCAAATGCATCATCTATCACGGCCAAATCCACCGCACTTCTATTTTCAACAACCCTCTACTCCATATTAACAGCGACTGTTTGCCTCACTAGTTGTCTCTGTAACACCAGCAACTGTCGATTGTTGTTTTATATATATGTATATAATTTTATTATTATTTTTTTTTTTCTCCACACTGTTTGACTGTCTGATATGAGCGCTTGATTTGTTACATTTTTCACCTATTTTTGACGTAATTCAATTGGCTGAATTGTTTGTAATTAGTTTTCAATGTGCCCCACTTATTAATACCACCATTAATTCCCCTTCATTGGTAAAATTTGTTAAATTTAGTATTTGAGCGCGAGCTTTTTTACATAACATAAATGCCAGGTACTTATGAACAGTTACTAACCATGAATGGTTTACAACTTGGCCATCTGAACGTAAACCATCTTCTAGGTAAACTTCCAGAGCTCACACAAGTTCTGAATCAAAATTTCCATGTTTTTGGGCTTTCAGAAAGTCGTCTGAATGAGAAAATAACAGAAGGTGACATTGCACGTACTGGTTTTAACACTATTCGGCGAGATTCTAGTAGACAATTAGAGACAGGTTTAGCAGTCTATATTTCCACTTCTCTCAGTTATCGCTGCAGAAACGATCTAGAGACCATAGATATAGAATGCATATGGTTAGAGGTAAAGCCACATAAGCAAAGACCCATTGTAATAGGATATCTTTATCGCAATCCCAGTGTAGGAACAACATGGTTTGAAGATTTCACGAACATGATGGATAAAGTTATCACTACAGTCAATGAAATTATTCTTCTTGGTGATTTCAATATTGATATGCATAAGCCAAATCAAACATGGACCAACATCATAGCATCGTACAACATGAAACAAATAGTCAACAAACCTACCAGAGTAACAAAAACATCATCCACACTGATTGATCACATATATGTAACCTGTCCAGAAAACGTTATAGAATGTTCCATCCCTACTATTGCTATGAGTGACCACTATCCCATATGTTGCACTTGGGCAAAAAATGGGTACAAATCTCCAAAAAATAAACACATCAGTATTGAATATAGAAGTCTAAAAAATTTCAACCAAGAATTATTTTTAAATGATTTGCGAAATGCGCCTTTCGCCGATGTTTACCAACTTCCTAATCCTGATGACGCCATTGCATATTGGACACAAACATTTTATAGTATTTTTAATAAGCATGCGCCTACTAAAGAAATTCGCGTAAAAAGACAAATAAAATCTCCATTTATCACACAAGAAGTACTTGCCACTATGAGGCAGAGGGATCGAGCGCACAAAAATAAGGACATCATTACATATCGGGCAGCAAGGAACAAAGTACAATATTTAATTCGCAGAGAAAAGAAAAACTACTTTAGTCATTTAGTTCAAAGCAAAAGAACAGTAGAAATATATGGAAGGCAATCAATACCTTAGTGAACAAAAGAAATTTGCCAGACTCACAAAATCCCAATACTTCATTTACTTGTACAGATTTCAGCAATCATTTTCAGGCAGACATCCACAATATAAAATCCGCCATACCTTCTTCCCCTTGTGACTTCAGCGAATTATCTACGTTCTGCGAGAACAAGTGTACTAACACCATTCCATGCGACATTCCTTTTATAACAGTTAACGAAGTTTATAACTATCTTATTGATCTTAAAGATAATAACTCATCGGGACTTGATGGAATCAGTAATCGAATACTGCGTTATGCTGCACCAGCTATTACTGATACACTTACATACATATATAATCAATGTCTCGCAAGGAGTTACTTTCCATCTGCCTTTAAAATCGCTAAAGTATACCCTCTTGTTAAACCTGGTTCATCAGATAATAGCAACCTTGGTAACTATAGGCCCATTTCGCTTATATCATCGCTGTCCAAACCACTGAAAAAACACATACACAAAACAGCAATGGAACACCTAGCTAATAATGACCTGCTTGTTGATAGTCAGTCGGGGTTTAGACCAAAACATTCATGTCACACAGCCTTAACAAAAATGATAGAGAACTGGCATCTAAACATCAATAACGATAACTTATGTGGAGCAATCTTTGTAGACTTTAAAAAAGCATTCGATATGTTAGATCACTCTATTTTAATCAGAAAATTAGAAACATTGAAAGTAAATCTTAAGCTGGTGAAGTTAATTAAATCATTCCTGACAGACAGACAACAAGTGGTTTCTTACAATAATTCTTTGTCTAACCCAACTGATGTCGATATCGGTGTTCCTCAGGGTTCTATCCTCGGCCCTCTTCTCTTTGCCGTATACATTAATGATCTTCCTCTGTACATCAAACATTCATCCTGTGACCTGTTTGCCGATGACTGTACTGTTTACACTAGTGACAAATGTTGCGCCACACTAGAACTATCTTTACAAACTGATACACATAATCTTATTAAATGGAGCAACGAGAATCGAATGCAAATAAATATTAGTAAAACGAAATGTATGTTAATATCAACCAGACAATAACTACAAAACTCGCAGACAACAACACTTCAGTTCTACATTGGAACATCACTAATTGAAAACGTAAATGAACATAAAACTCTAGGTCTAACTGTTGACCAGCACCTAAGTTGGAACTCACATGTAAGTGCACTCACAAAGCTAACGGCACAAAAAGTTTACCAATTAGCCAAAATCAAACACTTCCTGGATGAGGGGGCAAGGAAAATGTTCTACACATCTCATATACAAACATACCTAGACTATTGTTCCACAATCTGGGATGGTTGTTCCATATCCAACACAAAAAGGCTTCATTCACTTCAAAAACGTGCAGTGCGCCTAGTTGCTGATAAACACCAAACACATTGTATAGATTTATATAACTATCTTAAAATATTACCCCTTAGAAAGCGCTTCCTATTTAACAAAGCTAAATTCGCTTTCAAAATCTTGTCACAGAATGCTCCAACGTATCTGTGGCCACTTTTAAAATTCAATGAAAAACGTAGTAACCGCTTAAACCAGTTACAGGTACCCAAGCCCAGGCTAGATTTGTTCAAGAAGAGCTTGGCTTACTCAGCTGCTCATCTTTGGAACAATCTTCCACATGATCTTAAAAACATGCACAGTCCCTACTCATATAATCGTAGACTGTTCAAATACATTATGAGTGCCAATTATATGCCGCCCTAAGGGATTATATTTCGAATTATCATCTAATATACTGTATGGAGGGTCTGATGATCTAGTTTTTCATTTTAATATATCTTACTTCTTAATTGTAATCAAATACTGTAAATGTATGCTTTTACACTACTTATAATGTTGCATCGCCATTAAACTAACACCTTAAGTATGGAGAATGTCTGAATAACTAGCAATGAGTAAGAGGAAGGGCAAAATGTAAGACGGGCCTATATGCACGATTCTCATCTATCAGTCAATACCCTTTACCTCCCTAAGGAGCATAGGTCATAAAGCTGGATCTTGTATAGTGGAGGCGTCAACAATTCACTCCCTGTGGCAGTATCATGTTTGGGACTCAAAGCTGCTCACCTGTGGGAACATTTTCCGCATGCGCTGACAACACACTAAGTCCCAGGTCATTCAGCAGCAGATTCCCAAAATGTCACGAGTTCTTATTATATACCACCATAAACTATCTATCTATCTATCTATCTATCTATCTATCTATCTATCTATCTATCTATCTATCTATCTATCTATCTATCTATCTATCTATCTATCTATCTATCTGACGGAACCAGACTCCAACTGACCCCACCCCGTCTGCTAATGCACAGAAAATGGACAGTTTTGTTTTCTCATTCACCAACAACTAAGTTTCGTTCTATCTATCTATCTATCTATCTATCTATCTATCTATCTATCTATCTATCTATCTATCTATCTATCTATCTATCTATCTATCTATCTATCTATCTATCTATCTATCTATCTATCTATCTATCTATCTATCTATCTATCTATCTATCTATCTATCTATCTATCTATCTATCTATCTATCTATTAATTTTTATTTTTATTTATTTTATTTTTACATTCATTATTATTATTATTATTCTTTTGGGACCTCAAGACGCAGCAATAGAGACCGCAGTCAGCGACTCATAGCTTGACTGCCTGCGTCAGGACCAGCGAACCAGAGCTGGTCAAGACCGTGCTCCACCTCCACGTGGTGGTCCTGGAAACAGTCTGCAGCTGTGCAGGCTGGCTGAGCGAGTACGGATCGCAATGGGAAGGCAAACCCGGTCCTAAAAAATGCCGTGCAGAAGTCGGATGTGTCGACCGAAAGGTGCAGATATCACAGCTACGTTGGAAACAGACACAACGCAACCACCGTCCTTTTCAGGGCGAACGAGGAAGAAGAAGATTATTATTCTTTTTTAATGTTAAAACGTACTTTAATTATGATGATTATTGCAAATGTAATATTACTTTTATAATGATAAATGCCTTAATTATGCTTAAAGTAAATGTGAGGATGAAAGGATATAGTATATATGATGAGAGAGAGAGGAAGGGCAGAATGTCAGACGGGCCTGCATGCCCAATTCTTAACCCTTTGAAAATAAAGTTCGTTCGTTTGTTACCGCTTCAAGGTATAGGCACCAGTGAAGGCAGGCATGTCTCTCAGGTCTTGCTAAATCCCTTTTATCCATGTACTTCCAGGTCTTTTCTCTACATTTTCAAGGGTTCCATGTCAGTGATTATCACAGAGTTTGTTGTTTTTTCTTAAATGTTTTTAATTCTGATTTTCTTAGGGTGTGGCAGATTTGTCGCTGTTTCCTTTACTTGTAGATATAATCATGCTATTGCCATAAGTATTCATTTTTGGTATTTTCCTACCATTTAATTTTGAGAATCCAGTTTTATTCCCTGATCTCTTCTTGGATGCTGTTGCTTATTGACAAAGCAGTCAGTGGCATCTTGTAGGGCAGCAACAAACTCTTCACTATGCTTGCTCTGTGGCATCCTTCAAGCAGTACCCAAACTCTGGCTCATGCTTTTCAACTTGACCTCCAAAGCAATCCACCTTATTTGTTTTGATTGTCCTCTCTTTCGCCTTCATTCTAGGGCTGATAGCATAGCAGTTCTGGTGATGATATTAGGGTCTCTTCTGTGTACATGGCCAACCCTATTCCATCATCTACCTGCTTTGGTAATGTGCATATCTTCTTGATTGCTCTGAGATTTCATGATCTAATAAAGCATAATTTCTTGATCTAACTTTTTAAAAAAATTTTTTTATTTTTTTTTAATTCCACAAGACTGATACCTTCCATGATGGTGCATGTTGCAATACTTGAGTTATTTTTATTTAATTTAGTGGGCAAACATTATTGCATTCCTAAAGCTAACTTTTTCACATCATGACCTGGCTGTTTTAATTTGACAAGTCACTTTAATTTGATCCTTGAGTTGTTATTGTTTCATTTCTCCAGCTTGTATATGGACTACAAGGTCTAAGTGAATATAATTTACCTGCTCCTTAAGAATCTTGTAGAATGAAAAAAAAATTCAAAAATTATACAAAAACACACACAAATAGTAATATGTCTTACAAAGAGAAAGGACCAGACAAACCTATGTTGCGGCCACAAGGCCTTCGTCAAGGACAGACAAACAAGAGACAGGAGGGAAAGAAAGTGAGAATTAAGTAGAGAACATGAAGCTATAAAAATAAGAGAAAAAAACATTTCCTTATGTCCAGTCACATGTTGGAGCAAAGATGGCTGCCGCGGAAGTGGATAGTACATTAAAAACAAAAAATAACAAATAATGAAAACAAGGACTGGAAAACAGTGAGAGGGAAGTGTGAGGGGGAAAAAAAAATTATAATAATAATAAATACTTAAAATAAATATTTATAAAAATAAATAAATAAAATAAAAAATTTAAATAAATAAATGAAAATAAATATAAATAATAAAAAATGAAAAGATAAAAAAATTAAAATAAAATAAAATAAGATAATAATTAATAAAATAAAAATAAAAAGTGAGGGAAAAGTGATAAAAAAACAAAAACATGGGTGATCGCAGTCATAGTAGAAAGTCATAATACAACTGGGACTAGATAGAAAAGGACGCCTCAGACAAAAGAATGTTGAGTATTCAAATTCCTGTCTCTTGTTTGTCTGTCCCTGATGAAGGCCTTGTGGCTGCAACGTAGGTTTTTCTTGTCCTTTCTCTTTGTAAGACGTATTACTATTTGTGTTTTTGTATACATTTTTTAAATTTTTATTAATTCTACAGTTTTACCCCCGTCTTACGGCAGTTCTCCTCATATACTCATATCATACCTTAAGAATCTTGAGGGGAAAAAAATGTAAGAAAATAAAAAAAAAACTGTTTGCGCTTCCACCATAACATTTACATTTGACAAGTGTTATTTGTTTGTAAAATACTTTGCTCACACTCTTTTTTTTTTAAATTTTAACATGATGCATGCAGACTTAAGCAACAGCAATTCACCAAGGCTGTGGTGTGGCATGGGGGACGGGAAAGTGAGAGTGTTTGATGCTACAAATTGGACCCTTGAGAGGACCTTTGTACAAACCAAGAACACTGTGGTAATAAATACTATTGCATGCTACCATTTTCTATTGTTCGTATACACCAGAGCTTGGAGAACTGACATTTTTACCATCGTGATATCACCACCATCATTATCCTTCATCTTCGTGTAGAGACTAGGCATTCAGTCAAGTCATGCTAGGCTGTCCTGTCTTGTGCCATCCAATCAAGTTCTTTCTGTGTCATCTTTGTTGCATTTAAGTTTTGTCTCAGATTTCCTACTTCATGTGTTTTTTTGTCTCCCTCTATTTCCTTTACTGTGGGGAACCCAGAACAAGAACTGCCTTGTAATACTTTCACTTGGTTTCCTCAGTGGGAATCTTACTGAGCACTGTTCTTGACCTCACCGTTTATTCCACTGACTTTCTGTCCACCAGTTCCACATTGATGATCTTGATGTATTATTTTAATCCTTCTCTACTACGCAAGCACCCATTTATAAAAGCTGCTAACTTCTTGGTTGTTATAATTTGTGTGTTTCTCAATGCTTCAGAGAAATGCAGTTGGACTGACTAGATATTTGAGTTGGAGATTCTGATTTCTTACGTTGGACTGGGTTTCATTCCATAAATTTCCCAATAAATTATAGCTAATGCCTCTTAAATTATAACACAATGCAATATTTATGAATTATTTTTATTCCCCTTTGTTTGCTGTGTCCTTTGTCATTTATTCATCATTAAAATAACTTTCCTTTTTGTTCCGCTTGGAGCCACCACTGCATCTAGCCCCCTTGCTGGAAGCCTGTACCTAAACATAAATGTGATCTTGTAGTGGGGATAAAACATGAGGTTGCCGGCTCTATTCACAGCTTTATATTAGTCACCTCTTACATCATGCCAGAGGGGGTAGTAGTCTTATTCATTATTGTTTTGTTTCCTCAGAGACACCTGGGAATTATACACCTTCCATATTTTTCATTTTTGTTTCCTATTTGTAACTGTGGCTGATGAAGGGTAATCCCACAATGCCCAGTGTTCTAGTTTTTACAGTACATGTGTAAAACTGATCGTAAAACCATTTTATTTTATTTTTTATTATTTTGTTAAAACTTTTAATATGACAATAGCGTGTTGCTTATGCAGTATATATAACTATTATTCCTTTGTTGCACACAGAGTTACCCTCCTTCCCATCTCCAACCCCACCACTTACCTTTTCCAAAATGACATATTTCCTCTTACTAGTGGGTTGAACTGCCTGCAGAGACAAAAATGTTCTTATTATTCTAGTTTCACACTCAACTGTCCTTTCACACTGATGGATGACTGAAAAATGTGTCTTATCTTTTGTATGACCGCTTCAGTGATTAGAACCTTAAGAACCACAACATAATGTAAATAATACAAAATTAAAATCTTAGGCATTATTTAAAATGCATGATTTTTATAAATTTGCCTTTAACACATGCCTAGTACTGTTGCTGGCGTTTTTGAGGAGACAAGCAAACACCAGTCCTGCCATGTAAGATTACTAAGGTTAGATTGTGCATGGGGCTAGCAACTTTATCATGTAAAACAGGTTGCTACAGAAGCAATCAATGCAGGTGCACATAAAATGTCTCGGTGCAGGGTTCCTGTAGTGGCTCTGTGAACCTTGAGGGAAAAAAAAAGGAATATTCATTCATTCACCCTTTAACATATTTCTAATATGTGTATGTGATGCCTTGTAGATAACTGGATATTTCTGTAAAGGAGTTGTTTTTTGTTATGTTTGAATTACATTATATTTTATTTTCCAGTATAGTTTTTTTTATTTACATGTTTCTATTTAGTTTAAATTTTTCTTCAGTTTATGTTTTTAATGTTTTGTTCTCTAAAGTTTTAATTTCCTTGTGTGTTTAATTTTTAATGCCTACGTTAAATTTTAGTTTTTAAAAAATGTTTTTGGTACGTTTCAACTATTATTTTAATGGAAGCTCATTTATCTTCCCGGGCATCTTCAGAGGGGTACAAAAATTCCAGGGGAAATTAATTTTCTTAGCTGCCCTTAGAAGAGATGAAATAAAGACTTACTGTATGGCAGTAAGATGTTGGATAAATTGTTTTTATTGCTTCCAGTCAGCTTTGGTTGCTGTTGGTGACACTCAAGTGTGGGCTGGTTCCCATGGGATCTTCATTATTGAAACTGAGACGATCAGCTGTAACAACACCCTGACAGACCATCCTGATCTGGTTGTGGATATTGTTCTAACCAATCAAGGAAGGTAATTCATCTGATATTTGGCATTTACAGTTAGTTGATAAAAGGACCTCACATTTTAATTCTGGGCGCCTTTTTTTTTTTTTTTTAAACAATCAACTTTGAGTATATGAGCAACAGCTGATAAAAAGCAAACTCATACCAGCCTGAGACTATCTGTGACCACCTTCCACCCTAATATGGAAGTCTGTGAAAATCTGGGTCATCAGTGCTGTCCATGTGTGACACAGTCCTCATTTAAAGTGGCGAATGAGAAATGATAATTTCCCCATTGATGACAGTTCCATGGGGGGTAATGAATCCATCCTGTGCCACGTGAGTCTGACAGTGCTGGTGCATAAACAACTGATTATGTTGTGTCTTCTTCTTCTTCTTCCGTCCTTAGCCAACGACCGGCAAAGCAGTCAGTGGCCATTACGCCTAGTGGCGTCTTAAGGGCAACAGCGAATAGATTTTCTTTGCCGTTGTTCCCATCACGCCTAATGGCGTCTTTAGGGCAACGACAAATCAATCCATTTGCTGTTGTTTCCGTAATCAAAGTGACTGGCAAACGGGTGATCAGCCCGTTATTATGTTGTGTGTTTGAGGAAAATTCTTTATCAGCTACATCACTAATACGACAAAATATAGAACATTGTGGATATTTTATAATTCAGGACTGCCGTCATCATCATTAACCTCGGCTCCCTGAGAAGCACAGACTTTCAACAAATGCAGGCAAGTTCTCCTCTTACACGCCATCAGCTCCATATCTTTCTATGTCTTCATCGTTTTCATGTCTGTCTCTATTTCTCTGTTCTATATATATTTTTGGTCTACCTCTACCCATTTTTTTACACTGGGCATTTCAGAACAAGTAAAACCGTCAGCAAGTTTCCTAAATGTGTTTCCTATCCATCATCAGCATCTTCTTCTCATCTCTTTTACTTACTATCGTTGTTAACTGTAGAATAACTGAAGTTGAAAGAAGGAAGAATATAAATGGGTCCAGAGAACATGATACAGTGATAGACAGAAGACATCAAGGATCTCTATAAAAACAAAAGACCAGAATAAAATATTCAAGGTATCTGTGGCAGAAGTTCAGGATGCCATGCATCACATGAAGAAAAGCAAGGCCCCTTTACCACATAGTGATAGCAAAACTTTTGAATGAAATCTGTAATAAGCCTGACAGTGTACATAGTTATCTGGAGCCATCATAAGTGACCACCGCACAGTAGGTCGTATGATTTAGGGTTACTGATACACATTGTTCTTATTGACACTGATACAATCGAGTTTGTTGTTAAGTAATGTCAATGGGCCACCACTGATAAAGTATCAGTATAGAATGATAGAGTCTACAGTTGGATTATATATTAATAGTTATATGTATACGCCCACACAGAGCTATAATGAATATGTTATTACTGTCACTGCCTGGACTGTTCAAAGTAAGTGTGTACTGGTGCATTCATTCATCACAGTAACACACATAGGAATCATGGATCGTTGAACTACCTTTGACGTTTCATGAACAGTTTATTCACGTATCAAAATAGACGACGACACAGACGAAATACAGCATAAAGTATAAAGCATCAAGTAAATACATTCATGAAGCTCCAACACGCCACAGAGCTCCATTATAGCACACACCGGCGCACTTCTCATATAAGGTACACATTAACAATGTTCCTTAATGAACTGCATTCACCGCTGTTATAAATACGGCCTCATACATATGGCCTCATCCAGAAAGACTGCTCACATCGCAGTACTATTAAATTCATAAAAATACTGGCCTTCTCATGTTTTCTCCATAGAGCTCAATTATAGCATAATGGTGCACTTCTCATAGAAGATGCACATCCACAATATTCCTCAAAGGACTGCGTACCCAGCAGTCTGCAGTAATATAGCCTGCACAATATATGGCCTCCAAATCTCCTTCACAAAAAAATGTCTATGGCCTACAAAGTAATGTCTTTAAATCTCAGACCCTCCATAGCGCCTAATTGTAGATTAGTGGTGCACTTCTCTTAGAACGTGCACAATAACAAAATCTCACAAACGACTGCATCCACTGCAGTTGTATATATCAAAGTAAATTCATCACATAATCTAACACATGAAGGAACATTTAAATATGAAAGAATATTCAATACAGGAAAGAATATTCAATACAGGCCTGTTCAAAAAGTCTCCACCGAGACACACATTGTGAAAAAACACTCTAGAGAAAACACCCAGGGTTGACTACCACAGTCAAATGCCTAGAACACACTCCAAACACTAGGTTTGACCGCATCGGTCCACACCCAGAAAAAAGACTCCCCAGCGGTCACCAAAAATCTCCCGCTCAAACATTCACGAGACTTCGCTGTTCAATACAGCTCAGTCCCTTTCACGGACTAGCCGTGAGCTATTCACAGCTGTCCAATACAGAACAACTTCATCTCCCCACTCGAAATGAATAGCGCTCACAACGCTCTTTTTTCTGACTTACAAGACTTCTCAAACATACGAGGAAATTTCTTAAAGAATTCAGTCATCTAATAAATAACACGTGCCACAGGCGACGCAACTCTAAATTCACTCTGACCAACTTAGCATACTAAGGATCACTTCCCTTTTTGACCTTAACAGTTACCATATTGTTCAATTCAAATAAGGAGAACAATATTCAATTTTTTTGTCATGAAAAGGAAGGCAAGAGAGGACACAATAATGAAAAAGAAGGACAAACATTAGGACATATTTATTTTAATTAGTAAATTACAGAGAAACTTATTTTTTTAATTATCAAACAGTAAGTTCATCATGAATTGGGTGGGTGTGATGTGTGTTTTTTTTTGGTTTTTTTTTAAGTGGCGTCTTTCATGTTATTTAGTTAATCGCATAAAAGCTGAATATTTCAACATTTAAAAAAAATCCAGCTGGATGCACAGTTCAGGCATAGATAAATCTGGCCAAATCCAGATGTATGGTAACCTACTTTATGAGTCTTACTTACTTACTTACTTAGTCGTTCCCCTTCTACCGTGAGGTGTAGAGGTTTGGAAGAGAGAGCGCCAGACCATTCTATCAGCTGTCTTCTTCCTGGCCTGGTTCCATTCTAGTCCTCGGTCCTTCAAAGATTGTCTAATGTTGTCCTCCCAGCGGACTCTGGGTCGTCCTGGAGGTCTGGATCCCTGGCTCTTTGTTTCCCATGCTTGTCGTGGTAGCCGATCTTCTCCCATTCTGCAGACATGGCCAAACCATCTTAGTTGGGACTGTTCTATTTGGGTCTGCAGCGGATGGGATTTTAGGCCTTGACGGATCGTCTGGTTGCGGACCATGTCTCTTCTTGTTACTTCAACCACTTTCCTCAGATACCTCATTTCTGAGGTTTGGATCTGGCTTTTGTGGGTTGTAGTCATTGCCCACGACTCGCATCCATATGTCAAGACTGGGACATAGGTGGAGCGGTATACAGCCATCTTCGTTTTCTTACCAACCTCTTTCTTGCTGAGGAATCCACGATTTATGGCCTGAAAAAGTCTCCCAGCCGCTGCTTTCCGAGTGGCCAACTCTTCTTTGATGCCTCCCTTTCGGTCTATAATAGCTCCGAGATATTTAAAGTGGTCGACCTGCTCCAGGACCTGTTCTCCCAACTTAATCTGATGTTTTCTTTCTTCTCGTGATAACACCATGGATTTTGTTTTAGAGCTGCTTATGACCATCCCTCTCTTCTCCAGCTCTTCCTTCCAGACTTGCAGGTTGGATTGGAGATGTGCCTCTGATTTAGCAATCAGGGCAACATCATCAGCAAATGCCAGCTCCGAAATATAGACCTGTCTCATCTTCCAGTACCCCACTGAATACTTTCTTGTTCTCTCCTTACATGCCTTGATGACATCGTCCATAAGGAGTATGAAGAGGTAAGGTGATAGGATATCACCTTGTCTTACACCAGTGGTGGTCCTGAACTCTTCTGACTTATGGTTTGCTGTCCTCACATAATTTCTGCAAGACTTGTAGAAGCTCTGTATAGCATGAATCAGAGGTGCTGGAATATTCTTCCTTGCCAAACAGTCCCAAAGTTTGCTCCAGGGGACCCTGTCAAACGCCTTTTCCAGATCTATGAAACAAAGATGGATCTCACTCTTATACTCAAGGGCCTTTTCACTCAGCTGTCTGAGTGTGAAGATTAGGTCTTGAGTACTTCGGTTTGCTCGGAATCCGCACTGGACCTCATCCAATTGTGGCTCAGCTAGGCATCGGAGTCTCTGCTCTAGGATTCTAGAGTAGATTTTACCAGGGACACTGAGAAGGGATATGCCTCTATGGTTTCCACATTGTCGATTGTCACCCTTTTTGAAAATTGGTGTTATGATGGCAATCTCCCAATCCTTTGGTATGGTCTTGTTGCACCATGCTGCCTGTAGGACCTTTAAGAGTAATAGGTCGCCTGATGCTCCCATGTACTTAACCATTTCTGGTGTTATACCATCATGCCCTGCTGCTTTGCCCATCTTGATTTTCTCCTTTATGAGTCATGTGACTAAATTACCTGTAAAGAATTATCATGAGAAGAATGAGAAGTTAAAGAAAACCAGGAAATGGAGTTGAATAGTCTGGATTTGTAAATGGCAAAAGCACGAACAACACCATAAATATAAAAAGATGTATTATAAGAACATTAATAGAAGCAGCTAAAGAAGTAATAAAAGAACTTGTACTTTATAGATTACTTTAAGGCATTTGACAAGGTGAAGCACGAGGAAGCTATGAAATTGTTAGAATGTGTGATAAATTTAACCGTGATACAACGTTAAAATATCTCCAAAGATAAAATGTAGGGATAAAAATAATGCGTAAGCTACTAGAAGACATGATCGCCCATGCCGCGGTTCACTACCCGCCATGGAAACTAACTTGTTAGACGTGAAGAGAAAACGTTTACCCTTGGAGACGGGAGGGAACGGAGATCAAAAAGAAAAAATATGACTGAACACGTGCTTGAAACTAGCAAGGCTAAAAAGACGCAATTGGTGGGGAAAGGAAAAAAAAAAAAATTCACGTCCCCAAGTTGACACAATGTAAAGAAATGGACAAAAGGGACCTTAGCTATTATACGCAACAGTCATTTCTTGGACGCTTTTACGATACTTAGTCCTTTTATTTGAATTCAGCGGCAAACACATTACAGAAGATGCTCAAACATATTTCAAAAAAAAAAAACTAACCTTGAAAAAGTAACTTTTTCTTAATAATAATGTTAGGAATATAAAACCTAGCTAGTCTGATAGCCCATCTTGAGCAGAGAAATAATATGCTTTCATTTATACAGACGGATAGATAATAATGAAGATATTGACAAAAGACTGTGTTGTTCATAACAGACGAGCGACTGCACTGTTAAAAAATTGTCACTAATTTTCAAAAATTGCGGCCTTGAGACTCAAGTGCTAAAATCTAGTTGGAATGAAAGAGAGGGGGAAATAGTGGAAAATTGTGGCTAAAAATAACTCTAGAGACCGATTCATGTAGAAAGGCATGTAGAACCAAGCGTGTTTTTATGAAAAAGCAAGTAGAGACAGACGGACCAACAGACAATAATACATACTTGACTGAGGTATGACTGAATTGACTTTTGGTAGGAGGTTTGAAATTTGAAAGGGGGAAAGTCGGTGATTGGCCACAAATAATCATATTATCGGCGCACAGACGCGCATTTTTGCCATTCAACATAAATTGTCCAGTAGTAGACACAGTAATTCTTCAGTGGTGTAGTTCCCAGAAGCTAATTGCAATATTTAGAGGGACGCCATACTAGAGCCAGCAGCTCAGCTGAGTTTTGCTAGAATATAACTGTGTTCTCTATTCATAATTCTGGTAAGACTGAAAGCATTTCTTTGTATATTTTAATATTGTTTAATGTTTCGAGTGATTTGATACTGCCATATCAAAATCTATCCCTTACAACAAGTAAGGATTCGCTCTAGATCCCCAGCCCAAGTTCAGGGTCTAGAGACAAACAAAATACATAAACGCCAGCAAGGATTATGAAGGGCAGATCAAGTGTTGAGATCAGTGGAACATATCACCTATCTTATTCAATAGCAGGAAGCTAATGAACATATTTCAGAATATGTAGTCTTGGGGAACTAGTTCTATGTGAAACCAACTTGGTAAGATGTGCTGTATGGTCAGAGAGATCTGACCCCGTCTATGTGGTGTTGTTGTGTAGTGTTGTGTGCAGAACTGGCTCAGGAGGTAGAGTTCTGACACATGACCCAATACTTTTGTTGCAGAAGTGTGAGTTTCTGTTTGGCACCAAAGTGGTGTCAAATGCTGTGTTGATATATACAAGTGTGGACCAGTGCAGTCTAGTATTTTGTCAGAGCAGCCTTATATTGCCCCCAAGCACGGAGAGGTGGGGCCACCAAATTCCAGCACCAGAACTACTCAGTCAAGATACGTGAGCGTCTGGCCTGCTGGACCTTCACCAACTTATTTACTAACTAACACACCAACTATATTACCATCACTAGAACCCACAAAAATTTTGGGAAATAAAGCTTGTATTACTCCCATCAGTGAAGGGACAATGTTTGGTAGTCATAGACAGGGAGTGATGATATCACCCCAACAGCATATCTAGAAATAAGTTCTCCTGGGACTATCTTAAGATAATTACTATTAACCAGTCATTTGAAATACATATGTACACATTTTCTATTTTATTATGACATATATTCATGCATTTCATTCATAATTTCAAAATTTTTCATATGTTCTGACCAAAATAAAACCTTGGTTCAGAACAAATAAACTTAAAGAAAATTTAATATCAAAAATTTAAACAGATTGAGTTAGTTCAGTGTATTATAAATTTTATTAATATTATTAGACTTATTAAATATCTGTGTGTGTGTGTATGTAATCTACCACAACACATTACATATCAGTACCCTAGATTTTAACGTAGCCACATTCATTAGTAAAGAAGATATGTGTGAGGTCGTAAGTGGTAGCAAGAAGGGCCTTCTGTAAATTCACAGCTACATTTATCTCAGGAGCCTTCACAGCTGACCTCATGCATCACACTAGGTAATATCACAACCATACAGTACCATCAAATCCACTACAGAAAACATAACAATCAATAACGAAGACCTGAGAATAATCATTATCAACATTCCCTTTCTGCCCCTTTTGGAATGTTGAACCAACACTGTAGCAGGAAACCTGCACTGAAGCAATCATATGCTCTTGCAGCAACGGTTTCTCTAGCATTTTGTTTTATACGATGAGGTTGTCACACACACAACCTCATTTTAGTCGCCTCTAGTGACCTGCATGAGGAAGCAGTAGTTGTGTTCTTTATTTGTTTCCTCAGAGATTACACGGGCCCCTGAGAATAATAAAGAACATAAACTGGTAACAAAAAGAAGCAACAAGTTTTGGCAACCAGATGGGAAAGTGTTGGAAGATAAAATGATAGTGGCAGGAATGTGTACTGTTATCTGATCAGTTCTGACCATGCAGTGAAAATATAATGATATCCTTGGAGAATGTGCCAGGAAATTTCAGCTGATATAAGGAATAAATAGCTTTTCCCTTTATTTAAAAACAAATTTTTGTTTTTCTGCCAGTGAAACTATTGGTTTTTCCATATAAGGAAAGAGCACATTTTCCATGTAACATTTTTCCTTATAGAAAAAAGTCTTTCCACAGAAGAAAATACATTTGTCGACGTAGGAATTAAAAATGTTTTCCTGCTTTAGGAAAGTAATTATTGTTATGTTATGTAGAATATAAAGACAGTTTATTTTTTTTATTTTTATTCATAGATATGCATACAGTGCTAGTGTTGATGGAACTATTATTCGATGGGAACTGCAGACACTTAGAGCTGTCAAGAAGATACAATTGCCAGAGACTCAGAGCCTGCGAAGTATAAAACTGTATGATGACAAACTCTGGTGTGGTGGGTGCTCACATTATTTTGTCTGTTCTACATTATTCTTCCTTTAACTTGATTCATTTTTGGCTCATTTTGCTGTTTTTCTTCTATATATTATAAAAAAACATAAAGTATCCCGTTCAACCTTTGATGGGTTATAATTAGGACATATGGTATACTAACCCAATAAAATATTCAGATTTCTAATACTCAAATATAGTACCTTCTTCTCCCCTCTACTCAGTCCAAATAGAGTAAATCAAAACTAAATTTGTATGAATGTTTTTGTGAGCGACCTCCCCTTTCTAAGAAACAAACAAATAATAAAAATAAAAAACAAACGAAAACAAAAGCAAAAAAAAAAAAAACTAAAGTGAAGTCTCTCATAACTGCCTTGTTGTTAACAAGGTGAAAAGGGGTGAGAAAGCTCGGTGGGAGTTCGAGAATACATCAAATCCACCAATTATCTGCCATCAGCCATTCAAGCACCCCATCAGACTACCCCTTTTCCTCACACCATCATTGATCCTGATATATATTAATTTTAGTTCTTGTTATAAACTGTTTTACTATATTGTGCAACTCTCTAGGTCTATCTATTCTCAACACCTGTTCCACAGTTGTGGATGAATATGGCAGCGAGAGATGGAAAACCTATGCTAAGCAAGAAAGAAGGCTCAATAGCTTCCATCTGCTGTATCTACACCACATCCTTGGTCTTTTGTGAAAGGTTAAGTGGCAGATATTGAGGTGCTGTCACAAGCTAGCCTTCAAAGCATGTATACACTGCCTGCTTAGACAGTGCAGACTATGCTGACTTGGCCATGTCCGCCACATGGAAGATAGCTGCATCCCCAAAGATATTGTGAACTGGCAGACGGCAAAAGAACAGCCGGGTGACCGCAGCTGAGGTTCAGAAATGTGTGCAAGAGAGACATGAAGGCACTGGGCATAAATTCAGCAACCTGGGAGGATGAAGTTGCCACCTCAGATTGGGCAAAAAGAAGCGCTCACAACAAATAGAAGAGAAAAGAGCATGCTGAAAGGAATGCCAAGAAAAAAAAACAGCAGAGGGCTATCACCTATAGTCAATTACAACTGAAGGACGCTGATTTTCATGCTGCCTTGTTTTCTCTCTTTCATTCTCTTTCCTTATTTAAATTTCTCCATTATTTCTCTGCCTGTCTTCTCATTTTGTATCTTTCCTTCTCTGTCCGTAAATTTCATGTTTATCTACTTCATTTTCCTATCTCTTTTTCAGTTACTCTCAAAATATTTATCTTTTCCTTTTTTTTTATATATTCCCCCCCCCCCCCCCCCCCCCACTTGTTTAGCCTGTTTTTCTGACTGTCAATTGTCTGATCTTTGTTTTATATAATTTTCTTCAGTATCTTTCTTTCACATTCTAATCTCAACTGTTATTTTCTTTCAGTTGTCAATCTTTGCTTTTAGTTTTCACACTTACTGTGTAAGTGAGATACAATGTAATTATATAAAATACTCTTTATTATTGTTCTGTTTATTGTCTGTTTCTTTCAGTGTGTCTCACCAACCATCTTTGTTACACTGTCTGTATCTAATTTCTGAAGTCTTCTTCTTTGATCCTTAGCCGCCGACCGTCAAAGCAGTCAGTGGCCATCACGCCTAGTGGCGTCTTGTAGGGCAACAACAAATTGATTCCACTTTGCTCGGTCGGTGGCCATCCTTCGTACAGTGCCCCAACTCTGGTTCATTCTTTGCATCTCAGCCTCCACAGTCCTCCGCCAGGTTGTTTTTGGTCGGCCTCTCTTTCGTTTTCCTTCAGGGGTCCAAAGCATAGCTGTTCTTGTGATGGCATCGGGGTCTCTTCTGAGGACATGGCCAACCCAGCTCCAGCGTCTGCCAGCTATGATGGTGTGCATGTCCTCTTGCTTGCTACGAGTAAGCAGATCTTGGTTAGTGATGGTATTCGGCCAAAAGATTCAGTGAATTTTTCTTAGGCATGTTGTGTGAAAAGAGGACAATTTCGACATTTCCTTCTCTGTAACTCTCCAGCATTCCGCACCATAGAGAAGCACAGAAAGCACACAGCTCTGATATAATCTTAATTTTGTGCTTGTGCTGTATTGGGAGGACTTCCAGGTGTTGTTTAGGCTAAAGAAGGCTGTTCTTGCCTTATTCATTCTGATGTTGATGTCTTTGCCTGCCCCGCCGTCTGGTGTTACTATGCTTCCTAGGTATGTGAAGGTATCTGTCTGTACCAATTGCTGATTCCTTACTGATATGGGCTCAGGGTTGCTCACATTGAGCGTCATGACCTCAGACTTCTTTAAATTGATATTCAAGCCCACCTGCTGGCTAAACTTATTAAGTCTAACCGTTTTTTCCTGGATGTGTTGATGTGAATGTGCTAGTAGTGCAATGTCATCTGCATATTCCAGATCTTCCAATGTAGAAAATGTTGTCCATCTTATTCCTCTTGGACTGCCCTCTGTTGTCTGGCGCATCACCCAGTCTATGACTGTTAAAAATAGAGTGGTTGATAAGGGGCATCCCTGTCGTACTCCTGTCTTCACCTCAAAAGTTAGGTTGCTCTGCCCAACACTACACGTAAAGTTGGCATAGAGGCTTTTTATGATTGACACTATGCAGCTTGGAATTCCATAAGCCCTCAGTATTTTCCATAAACTGTCCCTATGTATGCTGTCAAAAGCCTTTTCAAAATCAACAAAATTAATGTAAAGCTGTCTTTGCCATTCTGAGCACTGCTCTATAATGTTCCTGAGAGTGAATATATGATCTACACATCTCCTGTTCTTTCTAAATCCTGCTTGTTCTTTCCTCAGTTTGTGGTCTACTGCCTTTGAAATTCTCTGTATAATTATCCTGCCTAGTATTTTGCTGGGAACTGAGAGAAGAGTGATTCCTCTCCAATTATTGCAGTCTGCAAGATCTCCCTTCTTGGGCAATTTGACAATTATTCCTTTGTTCCACTCTGATGGTGTTGTCCCCGTTTTCCAGACTTGTGCAAATAGTGGTTCTAATAGTTCTGCTGCTAGCTCAGGGTCTGTCTTAAATAGCTCTGCATTTAAGTTATCATGGCCCGGAGCTTTGCCGTTCTTTAACCCTTTGATTGCTGTGATGATTTCTTCTTTTCGTGGAATGTCTGTATTCACATCTAGATCGTTTTCAGCTTCAGGAACATTCAATTGTGTCTCTGGTGGTTCCTTGTTCAGAGTTTCTCTGAAGTGCTCTGCCCATCTTGTTTCCTGTCCCTCTGCTGTCGTGATGAGATTACCTTGCTTATCTCTTACTAATGTAATATTGTTTGCACCTCGTTTTCCGCTGATGAATTTAGTTATTTTGTATACTGTGCTTTGTTCATTTCTCAGTGCTGCCTCCTCTGCCTGTCTTGCAAGATCGTCTAGGAAATTCCTTTTGTTGGCTCGGGTTTGGCGTTTAACTTCCTTGTCCAGCTGACTGTACTGTTCGCTATATAGTTGCTTTAACCTGGGGGACTTCGCTTCTGTTTTCTTTCTTTTCATTTCCTTTCTCATCGTTATGGTGTTTAATGTTTCTGGTGTTATCCAGTCTTGCTTCTTCCTTTCCTGGAATCCCAAGCATGATTTGCTGCTTTCTTTGTATATTGTTGAAATGGTGTTGAAATTCTGGTCTATATCATCAGTCAATGTCTTTTCCTGACTTTTGGCAAATTGATATCGTTTCTTTATGTCGGCCGCAAAAGCTTTTCTGGTAAGGGAGTCCTTCAATTTGCTGATGTCAAACCTTTTCTGTGTAGTTACAGTTGGTGCAGCCCTTCTTAGTTTCACTTTCAGTTTTGCTACTACTAAATGGTGATCACTTCCCACATCTGCACCTCTTCTTACCTTCACATCTTGTAATGCATGTCTCCATCTACCGTTAATCATGATGTGGTCTATCTGGTTTCTGTCCCGACCATTTGGTGATTCCCATGTTAATTTGTGAATTTCTTTATGTAGGTATTTCTGAAGTGTCTTTGCCAATCTCTTATTATTTTTTTTAGTTTTTTTCCCCTCCATTCCCTTAATATAGCACATACACTCTGTGTAACTCTTTTTTACTCACACTGAGTCTTGCCTTTATCTGTGTCGTTCCTTATATATATATATATATATATATATATATATATATATATATATATATATATATATATATATATATATATATATATATATATATATATATATATATACACATACATACATACATACATATACATACATTTACATGCACACACTAGCTGTATTACTGAACTAGGGTTAAGCTGTGGGTATACTGCACAATGGGAGCCGTGGTAGCATAGTGGTTAGTGCACTGGCTTCCTAGCTCAGTGGTCTATGGTTCGATCCCCAGATGAGGTGGGATTTTTTTAGGCCGCAAACAGCTCCTGGGTCGACCCAGCCCCAATTGGGTACCAGAACAACTGTGGGAAGGTTAAGGCGGCCGGCGTGATGCTGACCACATCACCCCTAGTGTGCCGATGGTCAAGAAAATATGGGCCTAACACCATATTCCCAATATGCCTCAATGGGCATGTAACGGGATCCTTTACCATTTATACTGCACAACCTTGCAGGACATGGTACACTTATCCTAAACAACCAACAAACAATAAAAAACAAACAAAATGAAACAACAAATCAAAGTAACATGAAATAATACATAGGGATGTATCCAAGAGGATGATATTTCTTCGATTATCCAGCAAGACAAGAACTGTGCGCGTTAAAATGTTGAGTGCATTTGTCCATGAATCTGCTTCAGGCAGTTTATGATGTTGATTATTGCTTCCCATTCTTTGGGGGCTTTCTGTGCTTCCTTAGAAAGCATTAGAGCCACACCTTCACAGTGCTGTGCACTTTCTTCCTCATGTCCTGAGGACTGAATCATTTCTTCTGTATTTAGTATCTTCTTTTCTGTTTCTTTTGACCTTGTTTTGCACAATCTCAGAAGGTTTGTTTTATAGTTTCTCTTATCTGCGAGAATGTACTAACATTCCAGGTAAAGATTTGGAGATTTTCGTAAAAGATGTAATATGAACAGCAACTCAGACTTCTTTTGGCTTTCTCAGAGTTGCATCATATGCCTCCTTTCCAGAGGACCTCTTGTGTCTTGGGTGGCTGAGTTAAATTATTTTCTTTAATTGGCCGTGCATACTGTTGTTGGGTCATTTGGGTTTTTGACAGCAGCTAATAAATGTAATGATTAGGTTATTAGTGAGGCTGGAAAAAATAGGGTAAAGAGACAAACCCTTTTTTAAAGATTAGGTGAAGACAATCAATGTTTGTAGTGGAACATTTTCTGAAAAAGAGAAATATTTAAACACATGATAACAAAAGGAACGATTGAGTGAGGAAAGGGCAGAAAAAGACAGAGAAAATACTAGATGGACTGACAGGTTGGGGGGGTGGAGGAGTCACCGACAGAACTTACAGACATCATCACTGACTTATTGATAACTTCTATGCCATAATGAGACTGTTGATCATTGCTTCTCTTTTGTCCTGTCTTTTTTCCCCCCATTAATGTTGCCATTTTATCACAGCAAATTCTAATTTTCTTATTCTCAAAGAGGGCCCACTGAAAGACGGCTGCTTCTATGTAATTTTACATTGATTTTCTTTGTTCACAGGCCTTTTTAAAAATATGCATTTAATTATTGATATCCATGGGCTCCTTTCTTTTCTAAAGCCACTTCTCCGCGACATATTAAAGGTCTAAGAATTCTATTTGACAGGAACATGGCAGCATATTGCAGCTCTTGACATGGAAGGCAACCTGCTTCAAACATTCACCCACAAACCTGATGATAACTCTGGAAAAATTCTGGAACTAGATTGCTTTGAAGTTTTTAATTATGAGGTTTGTTTTGCTGTTGAAGTTTATTGCTGGTTAAAAATATACTTGTATATTCCTCACTGTGGGTTTGTTTGTGTGTGGATTTAGCAATGTCACCATGAAGACTGGATTGCTACAGAAATCTTTACTGCAAGACCTTTGATGTGCTTTGGCAAGACTTCCCATAAGGTAGCCAACTGCAGTAGTAATTTCTTGCTCCTTAACTCTTTCTATCCCTTGCATATTTTAGGTTTTGACCAGGTACCACAATGGAAGCCAGCTTGTTCATGTTTTAAAACAAGTTGGAAATTACACATATTTGTGAGGCAATATTTCATAATAGATTGAAAAATATTTGTTGAAAATTCGCTGAAGTACGGTATCTTGAAGTCTTTTTAAGTCTTAAATACAAGTTAAGACTGTTTTATATCGAGTGCAGGACATACATGAGGAAATTTTACTAAAATTTAAAGGGCGTAATATGTGGCTCTTGGGATAGAAAGAGTTAAGTAAAAGAAGTAATACACAAGGAAATGCTGCATGTTCTGCTAGATGTTCCCATGGATAAAAATAATAATATGATATTCTGCTACTTCTTTCAGTCCATTTTTGCAGTACACATGCTAAGGTAAGGATTGGTCAGAACTATGTGTTTTAATTCATTCATTACTTAAAACAGATTAAACCACACACATGAGCCTAATTGCTGCCACTGTACCCATCCATATCAGACAGTTCAGCATGTGCTGCTGACCTGCCCACAGAAAGAAGAAAGCTATTATGGGGCTCCCTAAGAATCACAAACACTTTATACAGCATTATTCAGCAGCTACACAAGTGTAAATTCTTTAACTTGGCATCGGTTGCGAAAGAGCGACAAACTCAGAAGTTCTAGTTAAACAACAACAATTAGAAATGGCCTCAAGCTGAGGACTGTTTTCTTTGAACCTATTCAAGTTGACATCTGAAAGTGTATGAAGAAGAAGAACAACAACAACAATTAATTCATTCATTACCGTTTAGTTTCCCAAAGAGCAAAGGCCTCCTGTCACATGTCATCAGCTCAAGTTCTTTCCATGTCTTTCTCATCATTTTCACGTCTGTCTCCTTTTTTTATGTATATCACCAGGGCCCAAAAGGGTAGCAAAGAATAGTAACACTGACCTGCTCTACATGTCGTAAATAGCAACTTGGGAGGGTTATTAAGGGATAAGCTTCTCCATCCTATCAAAACTTTAAACAACAAAAACTTCAACAAACAATATGGACAAGTTGAATACTTACTGCAGGTCCATAATTATGGTTGGGCAACCAAGGTTTTGCCCCTGGTCAGTGTATTTTACAGGCTGCAGCAGTTTGAAAGATGAATGAATTTTTGTGAAGAAAAGAACAGTGAGTTTGTAATTTGCCAGAGATGACAGAATAACTTGTTACCTTTATAATTTCCTGCACTCTTTCTAGCTTAGAATGATGAAGAGCATTAAAACAAAATATATCCATTTCCCATTCTTGCACACTATAAACCTGTGAACAATTATAATCATCTAGCCATAAACCAGCTCCCAGACTCCTCCAAAACAATTTGTCTTGTCTTTTGATCCACCATCACTGAGCATTAACTATTAATGATTCAAAACAATTAAGAAGACATTAATGCAATCATAACCAGCAGGCTAATTAGGCTAGATTGTGCTCATCCTGAGAAAAGACCCAGATGCCTTTGTACGAAGTGGACTTCTGATGGAAAGGGAAGTGCATGCTGAAGAATATAATTAAAAAAATATTCTTTAATGAAAAATTTAAACTGTGGGATTAACAAAAATAGATACCAGTAATGTAAAAGCTACTAAACTGATAAAGTATATATTTAAGTAGGTCCTGTATGTACACATTTGTTTCCCATCTAGGTTTGCTACAGTCTACAGCAGTTTTCAATATTTGATAGTAATCACAGCACTAATTGTCCACTAACTATCTGAATAATGCTGAGATGTCAGTAAAATTAATTGTTGAATCACCTTTGCCCCAATGTTTTTGAGAATACCTTACTTATGACAGTAATAATTCATTCACTCAATACCTTACTTAAGGCACAGTAATAATTCATTCACTCAATACCTTTCAGCTCCCTCAGGAGCATGAGCAGGCCCTCCTCTCCTGTACTGTCAACTCAAGGTCTTTCCATGTCTGTCTTACATTCTCTTCTCCATATGTTTTTTGGTATCCCTCTTTCTCTCTTACCCTGTTAATTCCAGAACAATAACTGCCTTGTAATGTTATCAGCAGGTTTTCTCATTGTGTATCCTACACTTTGCCATCATCCTCTTCTCACCTCTTGTTCCACTGGCACTCATCTGGTTCTTGTTGTTAGCTCAGTATCTCAAATTTAGCATTTTAGCACTTTATTAAAGGCAGTACCTCATGTCGATGTGGCGGACAGTTTGATCAGTGTACATTTCCAGAGAACTCTTGCATAAACAACCACTCTTGACAGGAAGCTAAAATACTTGTTTCTTTATAGAATTTTATTTCATATTTGTAAATTTCAACTTCTTGTATGCTGTTATGATTGATAACATATTTTTAGACAGCAAATCATAACTTCTACTATGTCAATTTGAATGTTAACCTATGCAGGCGAAAAACAAGCTATCAATAAGTCAAGGCCTTATCTCTTTCGATGTCTTAAAAAATTACTAATTTAATTTAACATGACAGCAATGTGACAAACATGGTACTCATAGTTTTCTTCCATTTATTATTGTGTTTAATATGAACTTCATGTGTATTTTGCTCATTATCATGTTAATTATTTTTAGCTAGCTAACATGTGTTGTTAAATCTGCCATGATTCACTACCCAGGGTTTCTCTGCTGCCACTATATAAACACAGTATTAGCAAATGGCAGTATCACATATAGTCCGTGTTTGACCTGTCTGCTCTCTTCGGCATCAGGTTCGAGAGTCACATTGCTTTTTGTTATAATCCAGTTTAAACATGATTTCTGCTTGATCCTTGCTTTTTTTTTTTTTTATAGTCCCATTTAAAAATGATTTCTGCTTGATGCTTGCTTTTTTTGTTATAGTCCAGTTTAAAAATGATTTCTGCTTGATGCTTGCTTTTTTTTTTTATAGTCCAGTTTAAAAATGATTTGTGCTTGATACATGCTTTTTTTTGTTATAGTCCAGTTTAAAAATGATTTCTGCTTTATGCTTGTTCTCAGATTTGGGCAGGCTGTCGTAGAGAAAGCCAGGTGGTTATATGGGATGAGAAAACAACTAGAAAAAAGGAGATTCTCAGGCCAGACTGTAGGGGGGTCAGCGTCATGTTAGTGTTTGGGGACAAGGTGAGTGGGAAGTGATTAGGTGTGGTAGGTTAGATTATACAAACTACTTGGCAAAGTCTGGGAGAGAGAGGAAATACCAGCAGAATGGAAGGAAGGTTATCTGGTCAAGTTGCCTAAGAAGGGAAATTTACAAGAGTGCACAAATTATAGAGGAATAATGTTACTATCAGTGCCAGGAAAAGTATTAAACAGAATCATCCTTGAGAGATTAAAAGAGTCCATAGACAAGCAACTGAGAGATGAACAAGCAGGTTTTCGACAAAATAGATCCTGTGCAGACCAGATAGCCACATTGAGAATAATAGTTGAACAAAGTCTGGAATGGAATTCACCACTATGCATCGGATTCGTGGACTATGAAAAGGCATTTGACAGTGTAGACAGAGAATCGCTTTGGAAATTGATGAGGCATTATGGAGTTCCCATGCCTCTTGTCTCCATTTCTTTTCTTACTAGCAATAGAAACTCCGCCTATGCCGGTCCCAAGCCCGGATGAAAAAGGAGGAGGGCGGCCTGCATGGAGGCCGTAAGGAGGCAGCCCCTCCACCATGCAAAGGCACAACAGGCCAATCACCTGTTTGCTTTAAATCACGATTACTAGCAATACAAGAGAGAAAACAGGACTGATTCTAAAGGCGACAAACTGGAACGGACTACGACTTATGGAACTTGGAACACAAGAAGTATAAATGGGAAGGAAGAGGAGCTGGTGGAAGAGATGAGGAAAGCAAAACTAGAAATCCTGGCTATAACGGAAACAAAGAAAAAAGGACAAGGAGTCATGGATCTCGATGGCAACACGCTGCTCTACAGTGGTGTACCCATATCTGAAAGAGCTAAAGGGGGCGTGGGTTGCATTGTGGCCCAAAATCAAAAAGATAGTATCAAGGGATGGAACTTTGTCTCGGAGCGCATTATGGTTGTTAAACTAAAAGAAGGAGAAACCATAGTCAACCTGGTCATAGTGTATGGGCCAAATGAGGATGAGAGAGCAGAGGTCAAGGAGGAATTCTTCGAGCTGCTTCAAAGGACAGTGGATGACTGCCTAGATGAAGTTATCATGCTCGGAGATTTTAATGCCAGAGTTGGAAATGACCATGATAGATGGGGTGGAGTTATCGGAAGATATGGAGAAGATACTCTCAATGACAATGGAAAGCGACTCCTTAGATTCTGCAGTGAGCAGAATCTGATCATTACAAACACAAAGTTCCCCCATAAGCGCATACATGAATACACTAGATGTGAACCAACAAAGAATGAGAAGTCAGTGATCGACTATGCCATTGTTCGGAGAAGCTCATTCAAATATGTCCGAGATGCTAGAGTCTGGAGGGGGCCAGAGATTGGAAGTGATCATTACCTGCTAACAATCAAGAACAACTGAAAGAGTTGCTCAGCCTAGGAACTGCCCAACATCACGCAAGAAACCAAGTAAACGAGCAGGAGAAATGAGCATTAGGACCTACAAGCTGAGAGAGCCAGAAATAAGACCAGATATCAGGGGCTTAAATCTGCAGCGGTGAGCAACACAGAAGAACGACCTGATGACTTGGAAACCCTCTGGATTAAATTCAAGGACATCATAAAGACAGCTGCTGCAGAAGCATGCGGTGAAGTCCGACTTGGGAACAAGAGAAAGAGGACACCTTGGTGGACAGAGGAAGTCAAAGAGAAAATAAGAGAGAAGAAAATGGCATGGAAACAATACTTAGGAGCTAAAAACACAGCAGGACAAATGGAAAAATATAGAGAATATGTGACACTCAGAACAGAAGCAAAGAACAAAGTGCTAGCAGCAAAACAGAAGTCCTGGGAAGAATTTGGAGAAAAGCTAGAAAAAGATGCACAAGAAAACCAGAAATTGTTCTATAAGACCCTAAAGAACATGAGGAAGGAAAAACAATGCCCTCTCAAATTTATAAAGGACAAGCAAGGCAAATTGCTTACTGCCCCGAAGGAAGTAATGGGAAGATGGAAAGAATATTTCTCAGAACTCCTGGATGGTGAGCATGGTGAAGCATCAGAAATGATAAACACTAGCACAGAAGAGAAAACCAATGATGGTGAAGATGACATAAAGATGGAAGAACTGAAGGCAGCACTGGAGAAAATCAAGATGGGCAAAGCAGCAGGACATGATGGTATAACACCAGAAATGGTTAAGTTCATGGGAGCATCAGGCGACCTATTACTCTTAAGGGTTTTACAGGAAGCGTGGTACAACAAGACCATACCAAAGGATTGGGAGATTGCCATCATAACACCAATTTTCAAAAAGGGTGACAATCGACAGTGTGGAAACCATAGAGGCATATCCCTTCTCAGTGTCCCTGGTAAAATCTACTCTAGAATCCTAGAGCAGAGACTCTGACGCCTAGCTGAGCCACAATTGGATGAGGTCCAGTGCGGATTCCGAGCAAACCGAAGTACTCAAGACCTAATCTTCACACTCAGACAGCTGAGTGAAAAGGCCCTTGAGTATAAGAGTGAGATGCATCTTTGTTTCATAGATCTGGAAAAGGCGTTTGATAGGATCCCCTGGAGCAAACTTTGGGACTGTTTGGCAAGGAAGAATATTCCAGCACCTCTGATTCATGCTATACAGAGCTTCTACAAGTCTTGCAGAAATTATGTGAGGACAGCAAACCATAAGTCAGAAGAGTTCAGGACCACCACTGGTGTAAGACAAGGTGATATCCTATCACCTTACCTCTTCATACTCCTTATGGACGATGTCATCAAGGCATGTAAGGAGAGAACAAGAAAGTATTTAGTGGGGTACTGGAAGATGAGACAGGTCTATATTTCGGAGCTGGCATTTGCTGATGATGTTGCCCTGATTGCTAAATCAGAGGCACATCTCCAATCCAACCTGCAAGTCTGGAAGGAAGAGCTGGAGAAGAGAGGGATGGTCATAAGCAGCTCTAAAACAAAATCCATGGTGATATCACGAGAAGAAAGAAGACATCAGATTAAGCTGGGAGAACAGGTCCTGGAGCAGGTCGACCACTTTAAATACCTCGGAGCTATTATAGACCGAAAGAGAGGCATCAAAGAAGAGTTGGCCACTCGAAAAGCAGCAGCTGGGAGACTTTTTCAGGCCATAAATCGAGGATTCCTCAGCAAGAGAGAGGTTGGTAAGAAAACGAAGATGGCTGTATACCGCTCCACCTATGTCCCAGTCTTGACATATGGATGCGAGTCATGGGCAATGACTACAACCCATAAAAGCCAGATCCAAACCTCAGAAATGAGGTATCTGAGGAAGGTGGTTGAAGTAACAAGAAGAGACATAGTACGCAACCAGACGATACGTCAAGGCCTTAAATCCTACCCCCTGCAGACCCAAGTAGAACAGTCCCAATTAAGATGGTTTGGCCATGTCTACATAATGGGAGAAGATCGGATACCACGACAAGCATGGGAAACAAAGAGCCAAGGATCCAGACCCCGAGGATGACCCAGAGTCCACTGGGAGGACAACATTAGACAATCTTTGAAGAATCGAGGACTAGAATGGAACCAGGCCAGGAGGAAGACAGCCGATAGGATGGTCTGGCGATCTCTCTTCCAAACCTCTACACCTCACGGTAGAAGGGGAACGACTAAGTAAGTAAGACTAGCAATAGATTGAGTTATGAAAACATCGACACACAACAGAAATGGAATCCAGTGGAATCTGACTAAACAGCTTGATGATCTGGATTTTGCAGATGACTTGGCTCTTCTGTCCTATTAACCATAATCAGATGCAAGAGAAAATGAAAATTCTCGATGAGAGGTCACAAGTGGGCCTGAAAATACACAGGGAAAAGACAAAGATTATGAGAATAAATGCAAGAAATGATAACAAGGTTGAACTTGAAGAAACACCACTAAAAGATGTAGAATCGTACACATATCTTGGAAGTAATATAGACAAAGTTGGAGGGACAGACAGTGATATCAAAATAAGAATACAAAAAGCAAGAGGAGCTTTCATTGCATTGGGAAACATAAGGAGAACAAGAGAAATCAAGTCCAACACAAAAATAAGAATCTTCAACTCAAATGTGAAGTCAGTCCTATTGTATGGCTCTGAGACATGGAGAACAACAAAAACAACAACCAAAAAGCTACAGACTTTTATAAACGGGTGCTTGCGTAGAATAGAAGGACTGAAATGGTATGACATAAAGTCACAAATGTGGAATTCATGACAAGAACCAGACAAGTGCCAGTGGGAAAAAGAGTTGAGAAGAAGACGCTGGCGATGGATAGGACACACATTGAGGAAACCTGTTGATAGCATTACAAGGCAGTCCTTGTTCTGGAATCCACAGGGAAAGAGAGACAGAGGTAGACCAAAAAACACATGGAGAAGAGAACTGGAAACAGAGGTGAAAATGATGAGGAAAACATGGAAAGAACTTGAGCAGATGGCACAGGACAGGAAGACTTGGCATGTGTTTATTGAAGGCCTATGCTCCTTGGGGAGCTAAAGGGTATTGATTGATTGATTGAGGTTTGATTATAACTGAGATGGGACCAAGTGTTTGTGCTCAGTTAGAGCATTTAGAGAAAGGGAACAGAGTGGGTTATTGTAAAATAGAATGGGTGGTAGGGAACAAGATGATTGAGTGAAAAAGATAGGTGAGTTATAGGTTTCAAGGTGAATCAGAGAGGGCAAGGGGAGAGAGAATGGTCAAGATAAGTGAAAGGGTTCCAGATGAATGAGAAAAATGAACCTTAGAAGGAGAGGATGGTGGGAATGAGAGGGAATAAATAAATTATAGAAGATGGAATGGGTGAACATTAGAAGATTAAGTGTATGATTGGAAGAAAAAATCGTGGAGGTAGACAAGGTTGTTGAAAGTAGACAAGGTGAATGATTGAGAACTGCAAGTTGTTAGAGTGCTCAAATTGAGCAAGAATGGAAATATGGTTGAGGAGGTCCCTCGCAGCATGGAAAAAAATAAAACGAAAGAAACAAACGAGTGAGACAAGACAGTGTGACTCAAAAAGAAGAGTAGGTGGAAGTAATAGATTGATATAGGATAGAAATTGGAATGGGAAGCAGTGAGTAAGAGAGAGACCAAAGAGAGTAATAAAGGACATAGTTACTGAGAGTAGGAAAGAGATGATAAGGAATCTTGTGATTAAGGAGAGTGAGCTGGGATAACTGAGTCAGGAACTACAAGAAAGTTTACTTTAAAAAAAAAAAAATCTAGACGAGAACTAGTGAGAATGAATGAGGAATGAAAAAATACATGAGATAGGATTAGGTCAGTAAAGCAGAAAACAGTCTTATTAAAGACATTATTAACATTTTACATATTCATTGTCAGGTGTGGGTTGGAACAAAGGATGGGACTATTTACATCTATAATGCTATCAGCAAGCAGCTGTGGAAGACAATCAAAGCTCATGATGATGCTGTCCGGTCTCTGTGTGCAGCAGAATATCGATACATTATGTCAGGTGTGTGTTACCTGTATGTTTGAAATAGGGAAGCTGAAACTACATTTAGAGTGTATACCTACAAGAGATCATTATCATGCACAGCCATCTTCACATCGAAGGTCGGATGCAGTGGATCTCCAGTGTCTCTCATCTTGATGGTACACTTTGACAGACTCTTTTCTGTACATGTCTTGATGTAACCTTTCCACTTATAACGGTGTCTTCCTCTTGCAAATTTGCCTTTTAACTCTTCCTTCCATTATGGTCTTCAGTTACATGATTTGTCTTTTATGTGGCCAAAATATTTTAGCTAACTTTGATCTCCTTTATTAATTCTGCTTTCTTTCAAAGTTTTTCTATGACCTCTTTGACTCCAGACCAACGCTCTGAGCGTTGCAAAATTCAACGCGCCGTGCCAGAGCAACGCTCACAGCGTGGTTTTTAGTTTATCACGAATAAACCCTAAAAATCGTCCGTTTTATGCAGTTCATATATTAAAACTCATAGAATGACTTCCACATGGGAGCATCAGGCGACCTATTACTCCTAAGGGTCCTACAGGCAGCATGGTGCAACAAGGCCATACCAAAGGATTGGGAGATTGCCATCATAACACCGATTTTCAAAAAGGGTGACAATCGACAATGTGGAAACCACAGAGGCATATCCTTTCTCAGTGTCCCTGGTAAAATCTACTCTAGAATCCTAGAGCAGAGACTCCGATGCCTAGCTGAGCCACAATTGGATGAAGCCCAGTGCGGATTCCGAGCAAACCGAAGTACTCAAGACCTAATCTTCACACTCAGGCAGCTGAGTGAAAAGGCCCTTGAGTACAAGAGTGAGATCCATCTTTGTTTCATAGATCTGGAAAAGGCGTTTGACAGGGTCCCCTGGAGCAAACTTTGGGACTGTTTGGCAAGGAAGAACATTCCAGCACCTCTGATTCATGCTATACAGAGCTTCTACAAGTCTTGCAGAAATTATGTGAGGACAGCAAACTATAAGTCAGAAGAGTTCAGGACCACCACTGGTGTAAGACAAGGCGATATCCTGTCACCTTATCTTTTCATACTCCTCATGGACGATGTCATCAAGGCATGTAAGGAGAGAACAAGAAAGTATTCAGTGGGGTACTGGAAGATGAGACAGGTCTGTATTTCAGAGCTAGCATTTGCTGATGATGATGTCCTGATTGCTAAATCAGAGACACATCTCCAATCCAACCTGCAAGTCTGGAAGGAAGAGCTGGAGAAGAGAGGGATGGTCATAAGCAGCTCTAAAACAAAATCCATGGTGATATCACGAGAAGAAAGAAAACATCAGATTAAGTTGGGAGAACAGGTTCTGGAGCAGGTCGACCACTTTAAATATCTCGGAGCTATTATAGACCGAAAGGGGGGCATCAAAGAAGAGTTGGCCACTCGAAAAGCAGCGGCTGGGAGACCTTATCAGGCCATAAATCGAGGATTCCTCAGCAAGAAAGAGGTTGGTCAGAAAACGAAGATGGCTGTATACCGCTCCACCTATGTCCCAGTCTTGACATATGGATGCGAGTCATGGGCAATGACTACAACCCACAGAAGCCAGATTCAAACCTCAGAAATGAGGTATCTGAGGAAGGTGGTTGAAGTAACAAGAAGAGACATGGTCCGCAACCAGACGATACGTCAAGGCCTAAAATCCCACCCGCTGCAGACCCAAATAGAACAGTCCCAACTAAGATGGTTTGGCCATGTCTGCAGAATGGGAGAAGATCGGCTACCACGACAAGCATGGGAAACAAAGAGCCAGGGATCCAGACCTCCAGGACGACCCAGAGTCCGCTGGGAGGACAACATTAGACAATCTTTGAAGGACCGAGGACTAGAATGGAACCAGGCCAGGAAGAAGACAGCCGATAGGATAGTCTGGCGCTCTCTCTTCCAAACCTCTACACCTCACGGTAGAAGAGGAACGACTAAGTAAGTAAGTAAGAATGACTTCCGCTACTATTTAAACAACTAATTTGACTGTAGTTAATAGGCACATGAGCGTGTTTTGACGTTATTATCACAATTTTTGTGAAGATTAGCATATTTGCATTTTTCGTTGTTATTGCTAGAGAAATATGTAACGCTTTATATTTACATTTTCTAAGTCTCCTAAGCAAATAACTGTGTCAAACTACTTTGAAACATTGCTGACATTGATGATGATTGTTTGGTAGTCACAGTTTGTTGTCAAAATATGGAATCTGTGCAGAAAAGCTAGACATACTAGATTTAGTTGATGAGTGGGCGTAGTCATATTCAGGCCGATCAAAAAGCAACAAAACTAGACCTACCGTAACATCTAATCACTTAGTTCTTGGTAGAAGATGAAGCTAGGGATACTATTAAAACATTAAACAAGAGTAAAATAGTTTTTATATGACGTTATTCTTCTTTATTTGTTTGAAAATTACGTAATGCACGATTGCATAATTTTTTTTTCTTACAAAGGACCACAGAAAAACTGGTGTGAATAACATTAAATGCACTAATTGTGGCCATAAGCACGTTTTTTTTACTTTGTATATGGATTAACTTGACGTTTGAAGACTAAAAAGAAAGTTTTATTGTCTGCAACAGTAATTTGTCTTTGGTAAGATTGTATTCTACAGTCAACTTTTTTGGGTTTTTCAATTTTACATGCAAAATGTTTTAAGTATACCGAACATACTTGTGGTAATACTACCAAAGACATTATATATTACAATTCTCTATCAATTTCCCTACAGTTTGGTATATAATAAGTACATGTTCAAAGGAAAATTCACAAATAAAATTAGACTGAAAGATGAACACTTCACTCTATAAAATTCTGCCCACAAAAAAGTCTGGCACAGCGTGCAAAATAACTCTGGAATGAAAGAGTTAATTGTTTTCTTCTCTGTCCACGAGGTTTTTCCCATTCTTCTATATATCCACATTTCGAGGGCTTCAATTCTTTCTTCCAACTGCTTGTTCATTATCCACCTTTCTATATGCCATACATTAATGAAGACTTAACTCTTTAAGTACCTTACTTACTTAGTCGTTCCCCTTCTACCGTGAGGTGTAGAGGTTTGGAAGAGAGAGCGCCAGACTATTCTATCGGCTGTCTTCCTCCTGGCCTGGTTCCATTCTAGTCCTCGGTCCTTCAAAGATTGTCTAATGTTGTCCTCCCAGCGGACTCTGGGTCGTCCTCGGGGTCTGGATCCTTGGCTCTTTGTTTCCCATGCTTGTCGTGGTAGCCGATCTTCTCCCATTCTGCAGACATGGCCAAACCATCTTAGTTGGGACTGTTCTACTTGGGTCTGTAGGGGGTGGCATTTTAGGCCTTGACGTATCGTCTGGTTGCGTACCATGTCTCTCTTTAAGTACCACGAGCTGATAAATCCGTTTTGGAGGTTGTTCTCTTAGGATTGGAAGCTGATTTACCTGATTTTTTTTGTATGTTTTTTATTTATAGCGCAATTCTGAAACTTTAAACAACCAAAGAACATCATTGTTGATGAAAGAACTTCCTTTCCTTCAAACGTGTATGTGTTTTATTGTTAATTTGTGGATATTTAGCATACATTTTCGAAGTTTCAAAATGACCTCGCCCACTAGAACTAGCAGGCCTTGTAGAAAATCTGAGTGATGATACTAATTCAGATTGTGTTAGATAACGATGAAAATGAGTAGTAACATCGACAGGAGTCTGAAATCAAGTCATAGAATAGTGTAGATGATAGTGACATGTCTGATGGCAGAAGCGACGTTATGGAGATTTGTCTGTCAAAAGTAAAGAAAGTGAAGAGGGATAATCTTGTTGCAATACAAAATTATGTTAACGACAACAGAACTGTGTAAATAATATTTTCTTTTCCATCTAATTGACGTGTTTCGAAATTGTCTGTTTTTACAGACAGCGACCTGTTTATGTAATCTGTGAAAATAATTATTTCCTGAGGATTTGTAAACAAAATCACTTATTATATTATTACAATACTTCTGTATGTGATATTTAGTGTTTTTCTTTGGATATTTACTTGGGATGCAGTGTCACTAGCTGTTAAGTGCAATTCTTTTCATCATTTTCTTCTATTGACCGCCATTTTACCTAGCATAACTAATAATTTTTTTAACTCTTAGTATACGAGCGGCCTTTTAGAAAGGCCGATGATCGATCCCCGTCAATAGCGAAAATGTATAGGTGAATGCATGTTTAAAACCACTGAACAATTTAGTTACGTGCATGATATAGGGGTTTCATTTCTTCACATTTTGATATATAACACTTTATGTTATCTTTATAAATAAATTGTTTAGTGCAGATCGATCATCGGCCTTTCTAAAAGGCCGCTCGTATACTAAGAGTTAAGAAAGCCTTTATACCTCCTACACACCAGTAATCTATATACATCTGTCCACATTTTCTTCTTCTTTTTCTTCCTCGTTCGTCCTGAAAAGGACATTGGTTGCATTGTGTCTGTTTACAGCGGAGCTGCGATATCTGCGCCTTTCGGCCGGCACATCCGACTTCAGCACAGCATTTTTTGGGACCGGGTTTGCCTTCCCTCTTCGATCCCTACTCTCTCAGCCAGACTGCAGTGATGCAGTCTGTTTCCAGGACCACCACGTGGAGGTGGAGTAGGGTCTTGGTCAGCTCTGGTTCGCTGACCCTGACGCAAGCAGTCAAGCTATGGGTTGCTGACTGCATTCTCTATTGCTGCATCTTTGGGTCCCATCCACATTTTCATATGTAACAAAAGTATTCATGAACATAAACGTCATAAACATGTATTTACTAAAGACCACAGTTAACACACACTAGGCTGGCCATTTTTGCTTGGGCCAAACCCACATTTTTGCTTGGTATTAAAAGAGTTAATGACTGTCAGTTTTAATTTATGAGTTATTTGTTTAGATGTTAGTATTTGTCTCATGTTGTTGAATGTAGCTTTCATCATTCCTATTCCCTTCTTGATTTCTGTTTCATGACATGAGATCATAAGGAATGGAAAACATTTCACCACTGCCAGGTGACGTAGCATTAGTTGATGTTAATATATTTTAAAATTAATTTTCAAAACATTAAACAAAAGACGTCAGTATTTGCATGAAGTTATGTTTGGCTGGAAACACATTGTTATCTTGTAAATTTAAGTAAGTATGCTTTTAATTGCTGAGAAAGAATGCAATTAATAGTTTGATAACTTTTTATATGTCATCTTTCTCAACAGGAGCTGGTTCCAAAGATGGAAAAGTGGCTATTTGGAGTCCAAATGTGGAAACAAGTGATACAGAAGGTGGCTTCAACTCGGATTAAGTAATTAAGGTAGCAGTTTTAATTCTTACTAGTTTTGCATGCAGTGAAACTATCCCTTTTATGTAATTTTGTTGGTGTAAATACATTAGCTTTCTTTTAAAAATATATGATAAAAATCGATACAGGTTTTACATAAACTTGAATGACATTATTTCCAAAAATGGTTTTCATTTTTAAAAAAAAAAAGTTAGTTTCAATCAGTTATCAGCAATTAAACCAGCAAGCTTTATATATATAATATCAGTAACTTGTCAACATTTCTGATTTCAAGAAAAACACACAACAAAATAACCTAAAGTCATATCATTTTCCTTGTGCAGGGGTTTTGCAACTTCATCATGTAAAACAAATGGCCACAGAAACCAGAGTTGCAGTAGCATGAGAATGCTTGGTGCAGGCTTCCTGCAAAGGGACCAGCTAGAGTGGTGGTTTCATGCTCCATTGGGGGCATGAAGGAAAATGATAATGATAAAGGTCTTTGACAATTGTTCTTCATGATCCAGTATCTCAGAATGCTGATATGCTCCCTGTGTTCTGAGATTTCATTCAATAATATTTTCAAAGATGCATGAATAAAGATGTACTAACAGTCTGAAATATATGAACTCTGAATAGACTTTCATTATCTCCATACAGCTCTTAACAAAGAATCCAGAGAGAATGTGGACATGAGCAAGACCACATTGAAAACTTTGAGGTAGAACACTGTTCTGAGATGCAGAGTGGGAATAATCTAAAGGAATCCCAGCACTGTACCCAAGATGGATCATACAGGAGATCTGCACTTAAGTGAGCAATGCTCTGGAAGGAGATAAAGACAACAAAACACTAACCAGTATGGAAGACTTGGTGATTTGATCCATGGTTGAAAGTCGTACCTCAGGATCTGTTTAACTTTGGTTATCTATTGCATCCTGACTTCCTAGTCTGTTAATTATGTATTCATGTGAAACCCAGGGTATTAATTGTTATTTTATTAAACAGATATGTATGTTGCAGTATTCTATATACTCCTGCCCTTGTTATCGATGACTGTGGTCTACAGAGTACAGTTACGTTATGTAAACCAACTACTTTTTAAACAAACAGTGGCTTCTATAGGCCATGCTCACACCATGATGTTTCATATGGATTAGAAATACATCTCACTCATGCCATACACATACAGAGATATGTATATAATAAATACATTTAGAAATATTTACATTTCTTGCATACTTGTAATCATACAGGACAAACATTTAGGACACCTGCTGAAAGCCTTACAGTGCAGTCCTTGCTCTGGAAACCCCAGGGTAAGAGGCTGGGAAAGACAGGAAAACACACGGAGAAGAGAACTGGGATGAGAAAGACATAGATCTTTAGCTGATAGCATGGGACAGGAGTTTGTTGAAGGCCAATGCTCCTTTGAGAGCTGAAAGATAATGAATGTAATCATGCCCGTATTGTTGTGATACTCAGAGCACAATTAAGCTATGTGAAGCACAAATAAATAATCCTTTTACTCCTTCTTTCCACTGATATCACAAAGAATTGTAGGGAAAAGCAGTTTTCATTCTTTTCCGAGATGTGATACTAAGTAGGCATCATACTTATGATTTCTTTAACATACTCTATCGACTTTCCTCAGGCATCCCATCACTGTGTAGAAGTGTTTTCCAACGTTGAAAGCTTTTGATAGTATCTGATTTGACTGTGTTCTGAGTGTCCATACCATTTTATTTTCTGTCTGTCTGTGTAGCTGATTACCTATGCTGTTTCAAGAGTCTGTGAGATTGTAGAGCAAGACCAATGTCCCCTCAGGCATCAGAACCAATCATCAATTCGCTTTTCGCTCCCTGTGGAGCATGGAGCCCTCCCTGCTGGTGGTACCCATGCAGTATGCCAGCAACAAAGCAGTTATGTACTCCTGCAGAATTTGTTTCTGTAGCAGTTTGTTTTATATGATGAGATTACCAGGGCCTCATGCAGCATTGTTACATTTTCCCAGTATGACCCAAGATTGAGATACCTTTGTATGTTCCACAGTCACCTTTCTTCTACCATATTTACATTATTATAACCTTTGTCAGTCTTCATCTCTTCTCTCTCTCTCTCCCCCCTCCCCAGTTATGTTAAAAACCCTCTCTAATCATTTGGCTGCAGTTTTACTACATGCTTGAATGACTGTTCTTGGTATTCCAATTATTCCAGCAGTCTTATACCTTGAGCTTTTTCTCCTAAGTACTCCTATTTCACAATGTGATGTGTTGTTTTTTGTTCTTTATTAAGAAATGCATAGAGAATAGTATAAAAAGTAAGGACTTAATCAAAACCATTTATTGTAGAGTTGAACACAATTAAACTTAACGACTTCTATAAGGAACTTGGGATTAAAAGCTAGGCAGAATCAAGTGTAATGAGATACATTGCTTTGTTTCAGTGGGTGAAGAATAATAAGTGGAACATGATGATTGAAATTGTTATATTCATCATAATCGTCTCATTTTTTGCTCCTTATGGCGCATGGACCCACCTGTGCAGACAGCATATGATTCTGTGCACAAACATTTACAAGAATCTGAATTATAAGTGCTTCAAAGGAGTTCATGTTTAAAAAAAAGGCTGTGTAATTTTTTATTGGTGCATCTTTGATGATGTTCCATGAAACATTTAGATCAATATTTACTCCTGCTATGTTCCTTTCTTACGGGTTTCAAGGAGAACTTAGATGAGTGTATAAAAACATCATAGAGTGACAGTGCAGGCATTGTCCGAAGGCATTGATGAAGAGAACATGAAGGAGTGTTGGCTTCACATAATTAATTTCTGATAAAGGAAGAACTAAATTTTACTGGGTGTACAAAAGCGGTCAATATTCTTTTAAGAGTTGTCATGTCCAAATCTATCTTTCTGTCTTCATGCTCTCACTTTCATCTTGTCTTTTATCAGTTAAGTGATAGAAGTGATAGTCTATGTTTAAACGCACCTTGTGCGGTCAATATTCTTTTAAGCATTGTCATGTCCAAATCTATCTTTCTGTCTTCATGCTCTCACTTTCATCTTGTCTTTTATCAGTTAAGTGATAGAAGTGATAGTCTATGTTTAAACGCACCTCTTGCGGTCAATATTCTTTTAAGCGTTGTCATGTCCAAATCTTTCTTTCTGTCTTCATGCTCTCACTTTCATCTTGTCTTTTATCAGTTAAGTGATATAAGTGATAGTCTATCACTTAAACTGATAAAAGAAAAGATATTCCATATAGAAAAGAAAAGATATTCCATATAGAAAATAGAGGTGGACAAGAATCTTTACAATTAACATTTTCTTCATATCAAAAGTGAGCACTTTCAAACTCACAGTTAACTTTTTGTTCATATCAAAAGTGAGCACTTTCAAACCCACAATTAACATTTTTTTCATATCAAAAGTGAGCACTTTCAAACCCACAATTAACATTTTGTTCATATCAAAAGTGAGCACTTTCAAACCCACAATTAACATTCAAAAGTGAGCACTTTCAAACACACAATTAACATTTTCCTCATATCAAAAGTGAGCACTTTCAAATCTACAATTAACATTTTCTTTGAATCAAAAGTGAGCACTTTCAAACCCACAATTAAAATTTTTCTTATATCAAAAGTGAGCACTTTCAAATCTACAATTAACATTTTATTCATATCAAAAGTAAGCACTTTCAAACAATATTTACTTCATATCAGAATTAGGCACTTTTAAACACAATTAACATTTTGTTCATATCAAAAGTCAGCACTTTCGAATAGACATCTTCAGCATCAGATTATGTTCTATAGAAGACTGCAGCCATTTAGGAGTTTCAGTAAATTGAAATATAATCTGTTCACTCCCATTCTTTTACCTCTACCATCATCACCTTCAGTCAACTGATTAAATTCTGCCTACTCTTGCCTTTTTATCCCTTCCTCACATACAAACAACTTCAGGTATCAGGTACTTGGTTTTTTTTTTTTTTTTCTCACATTTTTATTGGGTAAATTGTTGCATAAATTGTATTTAATAAACTATCTTGATGTCTGTAATTATCACATACACCTTACTCTTTATCTTGTGTTATATAAAATATTTGGGAAGGAGAACATGCATCTCCATTTTCATAATGATTTGACATCAGTAGTTAAGTTATTTGATAAGAAATATACTCTTGAGTCAGTTAAGAATCATGTTCTTTAAGAGTACCAGTTTGCATTATGCTCCAGTCTGCCCAGCTGTAAATGGGTACCTAACTCTGCTTTTGAGTTAGGGGAGGCAAAGGCAACGAGGAAGGGAACTAGTCACCCCACCTTATAAAGCTCAGACCTAGTCTAGCGAAATCTCTAACACTCCATTCCCCATGCGGCAGTATCTGCTACATGACTACCTTTAAGCTGTATTGTGCTTAAGATGAGCTGGTCTCACTGTGAAGTATATCAGTTATCAATACGGAATAACTGGAATTGGTTTTTTTAGTATCTGAATTGTCTATAAAACGAAAACAAATTAGGTTTGGGTATGGGAGGAAGAGGTATGTTCGTCAGTTTTTGTTTATACACATGAATCTGTTATTTGTTGGTTATGTTCATGTTATTATGTTTTCTTGGTACTAATGTCTGACTGATTCAGTCATTGACTCATCTCTCCATCAGTGTTTTTAATGTCTTAGTCCCTAACTGGTGAATTGATGGTTCAGTCAGCCACTCATTTGTTGATGTAATTAATAGCATCTTATTGATATGGCTTCACTAATGTTAGTCAATGTAAACGTTGGCTTGTTATTTGTTATATTAGTCATTGTTACTTTGGCTTTGATACTGGTGAGTATAACAGTCAGAACTTACTCCAAATGTGATATAATTTATCTATGCTCCTTTACCTTGCACAAATATACTTTTACTGGGTTGAAAGGAAAAACAGTGGGACATGTTTTTCTATACCATCCTAATAAGTCACTCACGTTAGGATTAATTTTAGGGTTAGGTTTAGGAATCTTAAACCTAATCCGAACCCATACCCCTCTTATTACTGCATCTCTGAATTATTCTTTGAGACCCTATCGAACACATGGCCCACTGTTCTTCATTTGAGCCTTTTTACTGGTGAAACATGTAACAGGTGCTTAAAATGTCTTTTGATTTATATTTCATCATGTTTATATTGTTTGAAAGTGGGAGAATAAATGTCAGAAAAGTAATGTGAACTAAAGTACAGAATGATAGTTTTGTAGGAAATAATGTGCAACTTCATTTTAGAGTAACACTGAAAGTAGTTATAGAGAATAATAGATATTATATGATAGTGTGAGATCTTTTAAAAGGTGGTATTAGACTTCTGATAGAGAAGCATTGTGTACTTGTTTTACATACAGGATAAAATTGTTTTATATATATTTTTTTTTAAAATATGTATTTCTGAAGAGTCGTAATCGAGAACATGGGTTTAGTTCACCAGAGATATAAATTCTCTTCGATAATTACAGGACCCAGGTTTTTAATTGATTCGGTTTCCTTGGACTGTGAGTGGCATATAGTGTAGTACTGTCAATTATAAATGATCAAACTAAATAATATAGGGTAAGGCATGATGATGCATAATGACACAATGGAATCTTTTACTACATTGTACTTTGTGAGATGAATAAATGGATGTGTAGAATGCAAGAAAATGAAGAAATCCAAAAGGTGAAAACACCATTTACCAACATCAAACATGATTGCAATAAACAAGGTGAACAAAACTCAAATCGTAAACTTCAGAACGTGCATGTATGGGGGAAACTTAAGAGCGAATTCTGAAAGCTCGTCATCGGTTGAAGTACCACATAGAACAGGTCGTTAATGTGGCAAGGACCTCTTCACTTGATTTAAATCCTGATGAAGGACTTGTAGTAAGACAACATAGGCACTAAACTGTTTGGCTTCACAACACGATAAAGAGCCGAAGGTCTCTTAAAGCTGGATCAGTGTCAGTAAGGTCTTTGGGTGATGGGTAATAACGCAGTCATGATTATGATCGTCCACGATGCCGAGGAGTCAGATACCTCCCTTACAAACTCGAACCTAGTTGAATCACCATGTATGAAGGTTGCCGTAGCTCCGCAAAGGTTTATGTAAAGGGGAAACATTTCCGCCAAAATGCAAGTTACAGCTTGTCAGCTAATAATGACATTAGCTGGAAAAAAAGCATACCTTTATCTACGTGGGGTGAAACATTGCGAGGAACATTAACTGTAGGTGTGAGATGTGAAGAATCGTCAATAATCATGTCTACATCACACGAGAGGCGTGGGGAATTCGTATGTCTTCTACGTTTTTTAGGTTTGACATATACAAGTATATGATCTTGCAAAAATTTTGGAAGTTTGGCTAGAGGGATGGAATCTGAAAATGAAGAATCGTATCTCCATTTATCTGCTACTTTTAGCATTTCTTTCATGTCCACCAAGGTGGTAATCGAAGCTGTAGTCATTAAATCGTTGTCTGAAATTACTATTTCAGATTATACGCTACGGATGGTGTTGATAGTGTAGATTGAGGAAAATCATGATTTATACTTGTTTCAAAATGGTCAGATGGCCGTCTGTTTAATCTTTCAAGGCTGAAGGCAAAAACAAAAATCAGAAGGGTCACTATAAGAAACTTGTTGTTCGCTGATGATGCTGCAGTCGTCACTCAAAGCCAACAGGAGCTTCAGAGCTTGATGAATCGCTTCACTAAAGCATGCAAGGACTTTGGCCTCACAATAAGTCTAAAGAAAACGAATGTGCTGAGTCAGGATGTGGGTGCTGCACCAGTTATCACTATCGATAACTATGAATTGGCAGTGGTGCACCACTTCACATACCTAGGGTCTACCATCGATGACAAACTCTCACTGGATACAGAAATCGACAGCCGCATTGGCAAAGCTGCAGCTACCTTTGCCCGCCTCACATCGCGTGTTTGGGGAAACTCTAAACTCACAATGAAGACCAAAGCTGCGGTATATAATGCCTGCGTCACCAGCACACTCCTATATGGCAGCGAGACCTGGACGACCTATGCTAAGCAAGAAAGAAGGCTCAATACCTTCCATTTGCGGTGTCTACGCCGCATCCTCGGCATCTCATGGAAAGATAAAGTGACAAATGTCGAGGTGTTGTCACGTGCTGGCCTTCAAAGTATGTATACGCTGCTTAGACAGCGCAGACTTCGCTGGCTTGGCCATGTTCGCCGCATGGAAGATGGTCGCATCCCAAAAGATATCTTCTACGGACAATTAGCAGATGGCAAGAGAACAGTTGGGCGACCACAGCTGAGGTTCAAAGATGTGTGCAAGAGAGATATGAAGGCACTGGACATGGATCCAGCAACATGGGAGGATGAAGCTGCCGATCGCACTAAGTGGCGATGCTATTTACGGCACCACCTCAGATTGGGCGAAGAGAAGCTCACACAAGAAGCAGAGGTGAGGAGAAAACGTCGAAAGGAGCACCAGGAAAATAAGCAGCTGAGGGCTGCCACCTCAGGGGCGCATTCCCATGGTCAGTTATGACTGAAGGGGCTATTACTATGTTCGATTCTATCATCATCAGCAATATGTTCTTGTCTGGAAATAGACGCTGTCTAAGTTCCTGTAGGGGAACGTTTTTTTCACTTGATGATGAACTTCTACAATCTTTAGCTCTTTGAATCGCATGATCCAACCGATGCGGTACAATTTCTGACTCTGAGGAAGAATGTTCTGATGTGTCCACTGCATCCGAAGAAGATGAAGAAGAAGATGGAGGTTGGGCTAACGTAGATAAATGGGTTGGTCTCTGAAACTGCGTCTCTGGGATATCAAGCAGTCAGTGATCATCAAGTCGCATCTGATTGACGTAAGCTTTTGTAGTGGAATTGCATTCTTCGTTCCACAAGATATAATTAGTTGGAGAAGTTTGTTCCAATATTTTATATCCGGGTAACCATTGGTTGTCAATTTTATCCGTCCTAACATGCTTATAGTATACATGGTCACCAGGCTTGAATTCTTGCATAGTAGAGGTTTTATTACGGATCCTGGCTTGTTTAGCAAAAGCTTTCCGGACGTTTCTGTGAGCAATAACATGTGCCCTATGTTTTTGCTGCAAAATAACCTGTATCAGACATTCACCTGTATATTTCCTCTGGGGAAGCAAGATGTTATCTAAAGGAAAATTTGGTTCTCGGCCATAAAGTAAGTAAAAAGGCGAGAATCCTGTTGAGTCATTGATGTTCATTCTTAAAGCTTCTAAAGCTTGACTTATGTATATCCAATATTGGCTGTTCCCTTCTGTAAGTTTTGCTAATATGTCATTTAGGGTAGAGTGCATCCTTTCGTTTTTTCCATTAGATTCTGAATGATAAAATGAGGTTTTTGTGTGTTTTATATTCATTTTTCTTACTGTTGAGGCAAAAGGATCCCCTATGAACTGTTTGCCATTGTCGGTTATTATTCTCTGAGGACAGCCATGTCGCAGAATGAATTGTTGTAAGAAGATGTCTGTAATTAGAGCTGAAGTGGCATTTTCTAAAGGAAAGCTCTCTGGCCACACAGAATATTGATCCACCAGGTGTAATATGTATTTGTGTCCGGACAAGGTAACTGTACGGTCCCGATATGTCAAGACTAACGACTTCCATGGGATAATGTTGATAGGACATTTCTTGAATCGGGGCTCTAATCATTCTCATGTTTCTGAGTTTACAAACCTTACACGTTCCTACATATTCTATGATATCTTTTATCATAGTTGGCCAATAGTATCTCTTCGTAATAACGTCGAGAGTTTTGTCGCGTCTGACGTGACCATTTTCGTCGTGGAATTGTTTCAATACAGTTGGTACCAATGATGTGGGGATACATTTTTGCAGTAATCCATTTTCTCGGGGACTGACATGATATAAAATATTGTCTTCTGGTAGTATCACATAGTCTCTCTTTTCTTTCAGTTTGGTACGTACTTGTACTATAATCTTGGTTAATGCTTCGTCTTTCAGTTGTTCTTTCTTGAAGTTTAGACTCTGTTCAAAATCTCTAGATTCATCGTCAACATCAGTTCCCGAGTTCTCTGTAGGTTGTGTTTTCTGTTCTTGACTATCAGGAGGCCCAGTGTCTTGACTGTGTTGAATTAAGTCAATGGCAGAGATTTCTTTCGCATTATCATCTATTTCAGCTTTTTGTTTCAGATCAACCGTGTCTGTGGGTTCAGGATATGGTATTATCGATAATAAATCTGCACATGTGTTTAGTCTACCTGGTAAATACTCAATCTTGGTATTGTAATTTTGTAAATTGATAGCCCATGTCTCAAGCTTTTTTGGTTGTTCTTGGGGTTTAGTTAGCCAATTTACTAGAGGTTGGTGATCCGTTTTTATGATAACCGAAGTTCCTCTGATATAAAAGTCAAGCTTCTGCAAAGCATAATGAATTGCATAAGCCTCCTTCTTTGTTGTCGTCCATTTTCGTTGAGTTCTGCTTAAGGCATGTGAAAGAAAGGCTATCGGTTTTTCTTGAAGAATATTGGCAATCACTGGTCGTTCATACTTACTTACTTAGTCGTTCCCCTTCTACCGTGAGGTGTAGAGGTTTGGAAGAGAGAGCGACAGACTATCCTATCAGCTGTCTTCCTCCTGGCCTGGTTCCATTCTAGTCCTCGGTCCTTCAAAGATTGTCTAATGTTGTCCTCCCAGCGGACTCTGGGTCGTCCTGGGGGTCTGGATCCCTGGCTCTTTGTTTCCCATGCTTGTTGTGGTAGCCAATCTTCTCCCATTCTGCAGACATGGCCAAACCATCTTAGTTGGGACTGTTCTTCTTGGGTCTACAGGGGTGGGATTTTAGACCTTGACGTATCGTCTGGTTGCGGACCATGTCTCTTCTTGTTACTTCAGCCACCTTCCTCAGATACCTCATTTCTGAGGTTTGGATCTGGCTTTTATGGGTTGTAGTCATTGCCCATGACTCGCATCCATATGTCAAGACTGGGACATAGGTGGAGCGGTATACAGCCATCTTCGTTTTCTTATCAACCTCTCTCTTGCTGAGGAATCCTCGATTTAAGGCCTGAAAAAGTCTCCCAGCTGCTGCTTTTTGAGTGGCCAACTCTTCTTTGATGCCTCCCTTTCGGTCTGTAATAGCTCCGAGATATTTAAAGTGGTCGACCTGCTCCAGGACCTGTTCTCCCAGCTTAATCTGATGTCTTCTTTCTTCTTTTGATATCACCATGGATTTTGTTTTAGAGCTGCTTATGACCATCGCTCTCTTCTCCAGCTCTTCCTTCCAGACTTGCAGGTTGGATTGGAGATGTGCCTCTGATTTAGCAATCAGGGCAACATCATCAGCAAATGCCAGCTCTGAAATACATACCTGTCTCATCTTCCAGTACCCCACTGAATACTTTCTTGTTCTCTCCTTACATGACTTGATAACATCGTCCATGAGGAGTATGAAAAGATAAGGTGACAGGATATCACCTTGTCTTACACCAGTGGTGGTCCTGAACTCTTCTGACTTATGTTTTGCTGTCCTCACATAATTTCTGCAAGACTTGTAGAAGCTCTGTATAGCATGAATCAGAGGTGCTGGAATGTTCTTCCTTGCCAAACAGTCCCAAAGTTAGCTCCAGGGAACCCTGTCAAATGCCTTTTCCAGATCTATGAAACAAAGATGGATCTCACTCTTATACTCAAGGGCCTTTTCACTCAGCTGTCTGAGTGTGAAGATTAGGTCTTGAGTACTTTGGTTTGCTCAGAATCCGCACTGGACCTCATCCAATTGTGGCTCAGCTAGGCGTCGGAGTCTCTGCTCTAGTATTCTAGAGTAGATTTTTCCAGGAACACTGAGAAGTGATATGCCTCTATGGTTTCCACATTGTCGATTGTCACCCTTTTTGAAAATTGGTGTTATGATGGCAATCTCCCAGTCCTTTGGTATGGTCTTGTTGCACCACGCTGCCTGTAGGACCCTTAAGAGTAATAGGTCGCCTGATGCTCCCATGTACTTAACACATTAACTACCGAATTGAAAAACACACTGTGGCCGAATTAAATTTTTTTCCCATTTTCATCCTGTAGGTGTTTGCACAAAGTAAGCTGTAGTTTTTGTAATTGTTTACAGATTTTTATGAATTACATGTCATTTTAAAGATAAATGAATGTACTATTACAATAAACACCGGTTGGAACTCTGATAGAGGTTGTTGCTATTTAACGGCCCTCCGATGGCCGAGGACTTGCAATATTTTCACAATTATAACTGCTTGCGCCCCATCTCTATCAAAATCACAATTTCAATCAATGTGCACACCGTTTTCACTCTTGTCCTCGTCGCTAGATTTATCAGTCAATTGTTAAAACACGTTTCTATCCTATTCAGCCATTAGACGAGATGTACACGCATTTTTTGTAGTCCTATCACTAGTTGCCACGGTAAACAGTTTTACACGATTTGGTAACTAACCCAAAACGCTGACAAATATGAACATAATATCAATTTTCCAGTGTTCTACAACAACCTTGCTTTGGGAATTTGTTTTCCGGTGGCAACTTAAAATCTTGAACCAGATCAGAGAGTGTTTCAGTACATTTTTCATTCGTTTTATTACTAAAATTAGATAAGCGCTCTGAGCGGCTTGCGGTCCAAATGTGATTATTTTGTGAGCCGCTGACAGCGGCTTGCGGTAGTTAATGTGTTAACCATTTCTGGTGTTATACCATCATGCCCTGCTGTTTTGCCCATCTTGATTTTCTCCAGTGCTGCCTTTAGTTCTTCCATCTTTATGTCATCTTCATCACCATTTGTTTCCTCTTCTGTGCTAGTGGTTATCATTTCTGATGTTTGACCTTGCTCACCATCAAGGAGTTCTGAGAAATATTCTTTCCATCTTTCCATTACTTCCTTCGGGGCAGTAAGCAATTTGCCTTGCTTGTCCTTTATAAATTTGAGAGGGCATTGTTTTTCCTTCCTCATGTTCTTTAGGGTTTTATAGAACAATTTCTGGTTTTCTTGCGCATCTTTTTCTAGCTTTTCTCCAAATTCTTCCCAGGACTTCTGTTTTGCTGCTAGCACCTTGTTCTTTGCTTCTGTTCTGAGTATCACATATTCTCTATATTTCTCTATTTGTCCTGTTGTGTTTTTAGCTCGTAAGTATTGTTTCCATGCCATTTTCTTCTCTCTTATTTTCTCTTTGACTTCCTCTGTCCACCAAGGTGTCCTCTTTCTCTTGTTCCCAAGTCAGACTTCACGGCATGCTTCTGCAGCAGCTGTCTTTATGATGTCCTTGAATTTAAGCCAGAGGGTTTCCAAGTCATCAGGTTGTTCTTCTGTGTTTCTCACCGCTGTAGCAATAAGCCCCTGATATCTGGTCTTAATTTCTGGCTCTCTCAGCTTGTAGGTCTTAATGCTCATTTCTTCCGTTTGTTTACTTGGTTTCTTGCGTGATGTTGGGCAGTTCCTAGGCTGAGCAGCTCTTTCAGTTGTTCTTTTGATTGTAAGCAGGTAGTGATCACTTCCAATCTCTGGCCCTCTCCAGACTCTAGCATCCCGGACATATTTGAATGAGCTCCTCCTAACTATGGCATAGTCGATCACTGACTTCTCATTCTTTGTTGGTTCACACCTAGTGTATGCATGTATGCGCTTATGGGGGAACTTTGTGTTGGTAATGATCAGATTCTGCTCACTGCAGAATCTAAGGAGTCGCTTTCCATTGTCATTGAGAGTATCTTCCCCATATCTTCCGATAACTCCACCCCATCTAGCATGGTCATTTCCAACTCTGGCATTGAAATCTCCGAGCATGATAATTTCATCTAGGCAGTCATCTAATGTCCTTTGAAGCAGCTCGAAGAATTCCTCCTTGACCTCTGCTCTCTCATCCTCATTTGGCCCATACACTATGACCAGGTTGACTATAGGTACTACAAAGTGATTTTTGTTTGCACAGAAACACCAGAGAAAACAATGCAGTTTGGAAGCTCTTGGAAAACCATGAAATTAGGTACTTTATATTTTAAAATCGGACAAAAAATGAAAAAGTTACGGCATTTTTAAAAGTGTAGGGACTTTTGCAAAGTTGAAAAAGTTACATCACACCAAATTCAGAGTGCTCCCGTTTTCTTAAATATAATCTTGGAACCTTCTCTGACAAACAGTATACAGTCTGCTATACACTGATTACATAAAGAAAACTATAGGGCTACATCATGAATAATTATCAATATATTTGAGACCAAAAATTGCAAATCATTACCGAAAAATGTAGTATTTTGCATGAACATCAATTTTCACATCATCATATTTCAAAAAATATAAAAGGTACAAGCTTTAAATATGCACATATTAATCTGCATACTACACAAATACAACCCAATTTTATTCAGAGGATTTGAACATCTGTTTGTTCTTGTATAATTTTTTAAAATATGTCCAGAGGCCAATTTGTCGCAGGGGAAGAAAAAGAATGTGAAAATTAAGAAAAATGTTTTTTTGAAAATACTGTCCATATCTCATTTTAAAAATCATTTGTAGGCAATAATTAACATCTAAACAATAATTAACAACATCTAAACGCTATTTTTTGATAAAACAACTGGTTACTAGCATTAAAAAACGTTTTTTTACACCATCGTAGTATGAGTCATATGCAACAGTAAAATTCCAGAAGTGAATTTTCTTTACATGTATAGAGCATTACATGTACTATTATTATATCGTACATGTAGTGCATTGAAAATCAGGACGAACCTTAAAACTTGAAAAGTGCACAGCCAGCTTAAATTAAGATGTATATTAATTAACATGAATACGTGAGTCTGAACTATTTAAAGTGCATTTCATGAAAGATGTTTATATATATTTATGTTCAAGGTAAGACTATCAACTAGTGCCTGCTAGTCTGGACATTTCAGTACACCGTCAGCTACTTTCGTCTTAAGTTATGGTAAAATTTTCCGGTTTCCTAGCCTTGACTCAATATGTCGGCCATTGGCATTGGGTCTTGCGATATCATTCGCTTTTGAGATCATAATTCACCCTATTATGTTGCAAAAGAAACCTTCATTTAATTACCAATTAATCAAAACATGCATTTTTTATTCAAATTGGTAACTGTCTTGGCTTTTCAAGCTCTTGAAAAAATTAGATTGATGTGCGAATGTCTGAAGTGGTGATAACACATTCATTCCACGCTGTTACAACAACTATGTGATCGTGTTAAATTGCTAAATAATATTAAAACTATTGTAAAGTTTACATTTAAAGTTCCAAACATTGTTAATAAGTGATATACTTACGTATAGTCATCTTCAAATCAGAAGATGTGATGAAGTTTGAACACGAACCAACATAAGTGGCATGCCGATTTTGATCGACATCGGGAGTTATCACGGTCGATGTAACAGCCTCGCTCTGCATTTTTCGCTAAAATTCTTGACTGAGAGAGTGTTACTTAAAGTCAAATCGCTTCACCAGCAAACATCAGAAGTCTTTGATATTTTACAGGAATAAATAAAAATGGCTCCCAAATCTTCTCATACCATGCAAGGAATTATAACACAACTTAAAATGTCAAATCTTGTAAAATTTCAACTTCACTTCGAGAAATCTACGTCTTCCACTTTGGTTTCTACAGCTTGCATTATACGAAATTAAAGCTATTCCTCTGCCCATCCTAATGGTGAAAACCGTATGCAAATCAGACGTCTGCTGGTCAAGCGAAACCCGTTTGAATGAAGCGGGGTGAGGCAAAAAAGCCGAGAGTTGGCCGCGGGCCGGGGCCAACTACGCGTAACGTTGCTGTTTGTTTTTATTAGTAAAAAAACACTTCAATAACTTTTATTATTCGGGAATGAATACATTTCAAAAGAGAAGATAAAGAGTATGGTGATATAAATTTTATTACAATCCGCTTAATAGCAAAGGGACAGTGACGACTTAAACTTGATGAATTTTCCTCAGTTTTCTCCACTTTCGTGCGTTTTCATCAGCTCGAAGCGGGCACTTTGTGGTACCTATTGACTATGGTTTCTCCTTCTATTAGTTTTACAACCATAATGCGTTCCGAAACAAAGTTCCATCCCTTGATACTATCTTTCTGGTTTTTGACCACAATGCAACCCACGCCCCCTTTAACTCTTTCAGATGTGGGTAAACCACTGTAGAGCAGCGTGTTGCCATCGAGATCCATGACTCCTTGTCCCTTTTTCTTTGTTTCCGTAATAGCCAGGATTTCTAGTTTTGCTTTCCTCATCTCTTCCACCAGCTCCTCTTCTTTCCCATTTATACTTCTTGTGTTCCAAGTTCCATAAGTCGTAGTCCGTTCCAGTTCGTCGCCTTTAGAATCAGTCTGGTTTTCTCTCTTGTATTTCGCGTAATCATGTTTTAAAGCAAACAGGTGATTGGCCTGTTGTGCCTTTGCATGGTAGAGGGGCTGCTTCCTTACGGCCTCCATGCAGGCCACCCTCCTCCTTTTTCAGCCGGGCTTGGGACCGGCCTAGGCGGAGTTACTGGTCGTTCATTTGGTGATATTTCTTGTACCAAACACGCTCCTATTGCAGTGTTGGACGCATCACTATAGATGATCATGGGTTTTGTGATGTCTGGATGTGCCAGAAAAGGTATTGTGATTAGTTCTGACTTTAGGTAGGCAAATGCTTTCTGACATTTTTCTTCCCACCTGAATTTTGCATATTTCCTGGTTAAATTCAGCAAAGGTTCGGCTACTTTTGAGAAATTGATTATGTGTTTGCGATAGTAAGCACAGCACCCTATGAATCCTCTCACTTGCCTTACATTCGTTGGTGGAGGGATTTTCTGTATTGCTGCAAACTTATCGTCATCTGGTCGGATTCCATTCTGATTTACTATGAAACCTAAATATTTGATCTCCTTTTGTAGAATGCTGCATTTACTCAATTTTAACTTCACTTTGTGTAAACATAATTTGTCAAAGACAGTCTCTACATGTTTAAAGTGATCCTCAATGGTTCCATTGGTGTGTATCAAGATATCGTCTATGTAGGCTGATGCAAATTTGTGTAACCCTTGTAACACTTATCCATCAAACTCATGTAGGTGGCTGGACTTCCTTTTAACCCAAAAGGCATCACATTCCATGAATAAGATCCCACATGAGTACAGAACGTGCTTTTCTGTTTTGCATCCTCAGACATAGGGATAGCCCAGAATCCTGATCGAGCATCTAATGAGGTGAACCAATTGGATTTTCAAAGAGTTGCCAAAATGTCGTCCATACGAGGTAGAGGATATGATATTGTTTTAGTAATTTTGTTCAATGCCCTATAGTCACAGCAAAATCTGTGACTTCCGTCTTTCTTGGTGACTATTACTATAGGGGATGACCATGGTGAGCGGGATCTTTCAATAATACCGGCCGCTAACATTTCCTGGATAGCTTTCTCTACGATTTCTCTATTTTTTAGAGGAGTATGATATGGCCTCAGACTTATTGGTCCTTCCGATGTAGTATGTATTTCCATTGTGACGGTATTTGTTCTCTATAACTCCATGTCAGAGATTGCAAATACATCTTTGTTTCTTTATGAAATTCTGCAGTCTATTCTGAAATTCTTCAGTGGTATGTAATTGTTCTAGTAAAACTTTCATCCTGTCTGGATTTTCATCAATGTTTTTTTTTTTAGATGACTGTATTGATTTCTCGTCATTTGGTTCCAACAAGCTGGTTTTGAGGAATAATATAATGATTCTTTATAAAATTTGCCACTTCTTTTATTCGACCAAGCAGAAACTGACTCTACAGTATAATATCTGCTTTTAGAGGAGTAATATTTACTCTTCCTTCCGTATGTTTCGTATAATATGTCTCTATCTCTTTCATCAAGGTATGGATCGAAATTTGTGTATTTCTTTCTGGTGTCTGTTTCTGAAATCTTATTTGAAATAAATTTTCTGTGATACTCTCTTCTCTGGGACTGGAGGGAGGAAATGGGATAGGGACGCTTCATATTCCCCGAAGGAAATGTATTTGGAAAGGTTTTGGATGACGTTTGAGTAGAGAGGTTCACATAACCATCCTTGTAACTTGATAGTTTGTGGGAAATCTCATCCTTTGGTATTTGAACTTGTCCTACAATCTTTCCTCTTGGGATAGTAAGAGTAGTTCCTGAAGAGTTAACGATCATTATAGGAAAGTTTTTGTTCTTACTCACTGTTACAATGCCATCTTGTATTTCCACATGTGGATCATCCGTTTCTTCATCTGAGATACATAGATTGTCTGTCCTATATTTACATAAGGTGAGTTTTTTTATTTGAGCCTTTGTTACAGTGATAGAACTCGGCTTCAAAGTTACTGGTGCGGTAGTTCTTATCAACATAGCGATATGTATGTCATCTTGTAGAGGTATATCTTCTTCTTCTTCTTTGATCCATAACCGCCAACCGTCAAAGCAGCCAGCGGCCATCACGCCTGGTGGCATCTTGTAGGGCAGCAACAAACTGATTCCACTTTGCTCGGTCGGCAGCCATCCTTCGTACAGTGCCCCAACTGTGGTTCATTCTTTGCATCTCAGCTTCCACAGTTCTCCGCCAAGTTGTTTTCGGTCAGCCTCTCTTTCGCTTTCCCTCGGGGGTCCATAGCATCGCTGTTCTTGTGATGGTATCAGGGTCCCTTCTGAGGACATGGCCAACCCAACTCCAGCGTCTGCCAGCTATGATGGTGTGCATGTCCTTCTGGTTACTCCGAATAAGTAGTTCTTGGTTGCTGATGGTGTTTGGCCAAAAGATTCGGAGAATTTTCCTTAGGCAGATTGTGTGGAAGGAGGACAGTTTCGATATTTCCTTCTCTGTTACTCTCCAACATTCCGCACCATAGAGAAGCACAGAAAGTACACAGCTCTCATACAGTCTTAATTTGGTGTTTGTGCTGTATTGGGAAGACTTCCAAATGTTGTTGAGAACAGCAAAGGCTGTTCTCGCTTTATTCATTCTGTTGTTAATGTCCTTGCTTGTTCTGCCGTCAGGTGTTACTATGCTTCCTAGGTAAGTAAATGTGTCTGTCTGTTCTAACTTCTGGTTCCTTACTGTTACTGGCTCAGGATTGCCCACATTTAGTGTCATAACCTCTGTCTTCTTCAAATTGATGTTCAGGCCAACCTGCTGGCCATACTTATTCAGTCTATCGGTTTTGTCTTGAATGTGTTGGTGTGAATGCGCGAGTAGTGCAATGTCATCTGCATATTCCAAATCTTCCAGTGTAGAAAACGTTGTCCATCTAATACCTCTTGGACTGCCCTCTGTTGTCTGGCGCATCACCCAATCTATGACTGTCAAAAATAATGTTGATAAGGGGCATCCCTGTCTTACTCCTGTTTTCACTTCGAAAGTTACATTACTCGATCCAACACTGCACGTAAAGTTAGAATAGAGGCTTTTAATAATGGAAACAATGTGGCTGGGAATTCCATAAGCCCTCAGAATTTTCCATAGGCTGTCCCTGTGTATGCTGTCGAAAGCCTTTTCAAAATCAACAAAGTTAATGTACAGCTGTCTCTGCCATTCTTAACACTGCTCTATAATGTTCCTGAGGGTAAATATATGATCTGCACATCTTCTGCTCTTTCTGAAGCCCGCTTGTTCTTTCCTCAGTTTATGGTCAACTGCTTTTGAAATTCTCTGGATGATTATCCTGCCTAGTATTTTGCTGGGAACTGAGAGGAGGGTAATTCCTCTCCAGTTGTTGCAGTCTGCAAGGTCGCCCTTCTTGGGCAATTTAACAATTATTCCTTTACTCCACTCTGTTGGTGTTGTCTCAGTTTCCCAGACTTGTGCAAATAGTGGTTCTAATAGTTCTGCTGCTAGTTCAGGGTCTGTCTTGAATAGCTCAGCATTCAGATTGTCGTGACCAGGCGCTTTTCCATTTTTTAGCCCTTTGATAGCTGTGATAATTTCTTCTTTTCGTGGAATGTCTGTATTTACGTCTAAGTCACTTTCAGCCTCAGGAACATTCAGCTGAGTCTCTGGTGGTTCCTTATTCAGTGTTTCTCTGAAGTGCTCTGCCCATCTTGTTTCCTGCCCCTGTGCTGTGGTGATGAGATTGCCTTGCTTGTCTCTTACTAACGTTATGTTGTTTGCACCTCGTTTTCCACTGATAGCTTTAGTTATTTGTAGAGGTATATAAAAGGTAAAAAAAGGTAAAGGAACCCGTTACACGCCCATTGGGAATATGGTGTTAGGCCCATATTATCTTGACCGTCGGCACACTAGGGGTGATGTGGTCGGCATCACGCCGAGAGGTATATAGCTGCCATTTATTCTGAGCTGTTTCAAATCAAAGTATATTCTGGCATTATTTTTTCTAAGGAAGTCTCTTCTGATTATAAAATTTCTAGACAGTCCTCTTGTTATAATAAATGAGCATTTCTTCTCCCATCTTGAAATTTATGTAGGCAGTTCCTAATGCTTTCAGATCTTGTCCCGTTACTGATTTCATTCTTACTGTATGTCTTGAGAACTTCGTCATGTGCTTTATCTGATGGTACAACCTTTCTCTAATAAGACTAACTGTCGCGCCAGTGTCTATGAGAGCTCTGAAGTTTTGTTTTCCTATTTTTAAGATGCAAGAACTAGGGTCTGGGATAATATTTATGTAGGCTTGATCTTCTTTTGATGTCGTTGGTTTATCAGAGAGAGATCGATTCTGCAGACCACTACATCCGATCTCAGTTAATGTGAGGTCCTTCCGTTTCCCATTCTCCTTGAGGTTGGTTGGGAGTCATTTCTGTTTTGAGGATGTCCTCTAATATTATTTGTCTGATAGTGATTTTGATACTGACAATTTCTATGATTTATTTCTGGTCTTGGATTGTTGTCTCCAAAATGATCTCTGGGCTGTGAATTTCTGCAATTTCTTGCTACATGTCCTTGTCTTGCACAGTTAAAACAGATGGTGGTTGATTGTTGGGGTTCTACATTGTGTATTCTGTAGTCTCTTCTGTGGTTACTCTGGGGTGCTAGACTTCTCTGATTCTGGTATGAGTTATTGAATCTCTCTGGATCTTCTGTGATGTTCTTAATTTCTGTCCCATCGATGTCTCGAATGATCAATTTCCATAGGTTGGTGCATTTGTTGATCATGTTGGTATTCATACTCTGGTAGCGGACACCTTCCAATCCGTTGTTGGAATCTTTTTTTCACATTCTCCTCATAAACAGCTAATTGTATTGTGGTAATTATTGACTGAGGATCTTTTCTGAGTAGATGGCTTTTCAGTGAATCAGAAAACAGTCAGTCCACAAAAATTCCGACTAGATGTTTCTTCAGATCAGTTGTTGGAATGTTACCTCCAACAAAAGCATCTTCGGCGTGGTTTAATAGCCTATCTCCGTCCATTTGAACACTTTCCTGTCGATCTTGCTTTATTCTTCTTAACATCGTGCTCAGCGTCGGTAATCTGTGAGTATCTTTGATACCAATATTTTCTTAAGTTCTTCAAAGGTCTCCATTGGAAATGTCTCCTTCAGACAAAATCTGTGACCAGTCCCTCTGATGACAAAAAAATTATTTTCTTCTTGTCAATGTCTGTCGTTGCATCTATCAAGTAGGCGAATTTGTCTACGTCAACCATCCATTGTCGAAATCTTTTCGAATCCCCATTGAACGATGTGATGAAGCTTTTTATATTGTTAAATTTTGCATGTTGGTCAACATGTTGAAGAGTGTCAGTCATGTTACGTAATGCCATTAGGTTTGTTTCATTTGAATCCACTGGAAGTGGTATTTGATGTGCATTCATTTCTGGTTGATTTTGCTGTAGGTTCTGCATCATTAACTCATTCCCCCCCAGGCTGTTTTTGGGTTTTACCCAGGCCCGAAAATGGATGCAATTTTTTCAGACAGGTGAGGTTTTAAAAATAGACAGTGGACAAATACATAAGTTCGGTAGGTACTTGTGTTATACATTTAAATGTGTGAAATTGACTGGAGAATCTTATGAATTGCTTCATATAATTAATTAATATGAATAGGTGTGTGTTATGTCTTGTGAAGTGCAGACTTGATTAAAAAAGTGTTAACATTTTTTTTTTAAATTGTATACTTAAACTTAAATATTTCAGCTCCCAATTAATGTATGGCAATAAAATGTTCAGAATATCAGTGCACATTTAGTTTGAAACATATCTAGAAACTTTTATCACTATCACTTCATAATTGTAATTTTTATGATTTTTTTCTCAAAACCACATATGTTTGTAAAAACAACCAGTCAAAATGTGTGCAATTTTTCTCTTCAGGTTATATTTTAAAAAACAGGTTGTAGATACACATTTTATTTAACTAGGTGTTTATGTTATACATTTAAATGTGTGAAATTGACTGGAGAATCTTATGAATTGATTCATATAATTAATTGATATGAATAGGTGTGTGTTATGCCTTGTGATGTGTAGACTTGATTTTAAAAATGTTTAAAAAATAAAATAAAATTGTATACTTAAATTTAAATATTTCAGCTCCCAATTAATGTATGGCAATAAAATATTAAGAATATCAGTGCACATTTAGTTTGAAACATATCTAGAAACTTTTATCACTATCACTTCATAGATGTAATTTTTATGATTTTGTTTTCTCAAAACCACATATGTTTGTAAAAACAACCGCTCAAAATGTGTGCAATTTTTCTCTTCAGGTTATATTTAAAAAACAGGCAGTAGATACACATATTATTTAACTAGGTGTTTATGTTGTACATTTAAATGTGTGAAATTGACTGGAGAATCTTATGAATTGATTCATATAATTAATTGATATTAATAGGTGTGTGTTATGTCTTGTGAAGTGAAGACTTGATTTTAAAAATGTTTAAAAAATAAAATAAAATTGTATACTTAAACTTAAATATTTCAGCTCCCAATTAATATATGGCAATAAAATATTAAGAATATCAGTGCACATTTAGTTTGAAACATATCTAGAAACTTTTATCACTATCACTTCATAGATGTAATTTTTATGATTTTTTTTCTCAAAACCACATATGTTTGTAAAAACAACCGCTCAAAATGTGTGCAATTTTTCTCTTCAGGTTATATTTAAAAAACAGGCAGTAGATACACATTTTATTTAACTAGGTGTTTATGTTATACATTTAAATGTGTGAAATTGACTGGAGAATCTTATGAATTGATTCATATAATTAATTGATATGAATAGGTGTGTTATGTCTTGTGAAGTGTAGACTTGATTTTTAAAATGTTTAAAAAATAAAATAAAATTGCATACTTAAATATTTCAGCTCCCAATTAATATATGGCAATAAAATATTAAGAATATCAGTGCACATTTAGTTTGAAACATATCTAGAAACTTTTATCACTATCACTACATAGATGTAATTTTTATGATTTTCTCAAAACCACATATGTTTGTAAAAACAACCGCTCAAAATATGTGCAGTTTTTCTCTTCAGGTTATATTTTAAAAACAGGCAGTAGATACACATTTTATTTAACTAGGTGTTGATGTTATACATCAACATGTGGGAAATTGGCTGAAGAATCTTGTGAAATGCTGTAGATAATTATTTGATGTAGGAAAAGAGTCTGTCATGTTATGTGAAGTGTAGACCTAATCAAAAGTAACTGGAAAAAAGATAAATAAACTGTACTCACATATGTCAGCTCCAGTTTAATCCAAAGCAGAAAAATCTCAGAATACACTGACAAACAACATTTTTCTTTCTTATATAAGAATAAGTGTTCTTAGGTCAGTTTCTTGCGCTGATTTCAAATTTGAAATCCATTTATCTCTATCACGTCGAGTTTTTAAGATATTTGTGAATAAATATATTTTTGGGAAACCGTTATTTGCTCCGTTTCATTTTTACTATATAACTTATTAAAATTAATAAAATGCAAAATAATTCTACTTTTTATACTGCTAAAAGATGCATGACATATGTTACGCTATTTTTCAAATAGTTACTGTATTTTGAAATAATTCTGAGCGAAATATGGCTTCTAGAAGTTGTAGAAATTCGGCTGATCTGTTCTGTTACGTGTGCGGATATTTTACCGATCGTGTTCACCAGAAAAACTTTACACCATTACTAAAGAAAGCATATGAACTTTATTTCGATTCGAAAGTTGATGATGCAAATAAATCTTGGAAGCCAAATGCAGTTTGTTCGACTTGTGCAAATACATTGGCAGGTTGGTTACGAAAATCGCCGAAGCATAAGTCGATGTCTTTTGGAGTGCCAGTAATATGGCATGACCCGACAAATCACGCTACTGATTGTTACTTCTGCTTGACATATATCCATGGTTTCACTTTTAAAACTAGAAAGTCTGTGGTTTATCCAAATATTAAATCGGTTTTGAAACCAGTGCCTCATGATCCAATCACGTGTCCGATCCCAGTTCTACCAGAACAATATCCGTTGGACGTGAATGAACCATCAGAAAGTGATAGTTTACCTACTTTAGAAACTAATTCTGACTCGGATTATATACCGGTGAATGATGGTGTTCACTTAATTAACCATTCAGAACTTTCAGATCTAATACGTGATCTCGCTCTTACCAAAGGACAAGCAGAATTACTCGGTTCGCGACTCAAAGAATGGAATCTTTTAGCGCCCAATACTCCGATATCTAAATTTCGTCATAGACACAGAGAACTTGTTCAATACTTTGAGATGGATGATGACATTTGCTATTGCAAAGATGTAAACGGTCTAATGGTGCACCTCGGTCATGAGCACATAGTCAACGATCAACGAATGGTGACTTTTCATTGACTCTTCCAAGACTAGTCTAAAAGCCGTGTTATTGCATAACGGAAATTTATTTTCATCAATTCCAGTCGCCTACCTGTTCATATGAAAGAAACTTATGACAATATGGCTATACTTTTGGCAAGAATAAAGTACAATGACTACCAATGGCGGATTTGTGGAGACCTAAAGGTCATTGCAATTCTCACGGGCATGCAGACTGGGTATACTAAATTTTGTTGCTTCCTATGTGAATGGGACAGCCGCAACAGACAGGAACATTATGCAAGAAAGGTGTGGCCTATCAGGGATCGTATGCAGCTCGGGCATAAAAATGTAATACACGAGCCATTAGTTAACAAAGACAGCATCATTTTACTAACGTTACATATAAAGTTGGGGCTCATGAAGAATTTCGTAAAAGCGTTAGATAAAACGAGCAAAGCTTTCACTTATCTTCGAGAAAAGTTTCCGCAAGTTAGCGATGCAAAGATAAAGGAAGGTATCTTTGTAGGACCTCAAATTAGGAAAGTTATTGCAGACAAACAATTTGAGAACTTGTTACATGGTAGTGAACTTCGCGCATGGATGGCATTCAAATCGATCGTCGATAACTTTCTGGGAAATCACAAATCTGTCGACTATGTGCATATTGTTAAGCAGTGCATAGATGCATACAGAATTATGGGCTGTAACATGTCCCTCAAAATCCATTTGCTCGATTCGCATCTTGACTTTTTCCCTGACAACCTTGGCGAAGTCAGCGATGAACATGGAGAACGATTCCATCAAGATATCGCCGTAATGGAGTCACGTTATCAAGGACGGTGGAGTGTGACCATGCTTGCCGATTATTGTTGGATGCTTCATTGCGATGTACCACATGCCATTCACCGACGAAAGTCGACTGCAAAGAAATTCAAGCCTACATAACTGTTATACTTCTTGTACGAATGATGCTGTAATACTGTATGCGTTGTTAAAAAACTTCAAATGCATATTTCTAGAGATCCCGACCTGATAGAGAAAAACGGTTTGCAGATTTAAAAACAGCGCATTAAAATTAACCAGAAAAACATAGCAATGTTAGAGAAAGAAAAAAAAAATTTTTTTTTGTTAGCCAGTGATATCAGTGCACATCCATTTTGAAACACAACACATTTTACCACAATCACTTCAAATATATAATTTATATGATTTTTTTTCCTACACCACAAATTTCTGTAAATACCAAACAACTATGACTAATATTATTTACACCAACTATATTCTATTTTACATTTCCCAGAAGAATTTGCCACTATTCACATGCTTTTATGGTAGTCACAAAAACATTGTGGGTGTAGATGTAGCTGGTCTTTACATCCAGTGCAATAATAATGAGAGCGCTGACATAATAACCAACTTTTTGATCCAGGAGATCACACCCATTCATTGAATTGTTGTATTTATCTATCATTTTTGGTTTGACAATGTGCTTCCACTTTGGCCCGAGAAGATACAAGGAAAACCTTGGATTATACTGCTTATATTGCCATCTGCCTTTATACCCTATTACCATTTCATTCAAACTGAGATTTTGGAATGGGTAAAAGGCACTCTGAAATTTTTGCAACAACATGTTCATAAAAGGTTCAATCTTTTCTTTTCCTTGTGAATTTTCATCAGAGGCATGAAGCATTGTATGATATAATGCTTCAAATCTACTTCTTGAAAACATCTGAAGAAACCAAGGAGTATAAAATTCTGCAGATGTAGACCAGTAGTCGCGAATGCATGGTCTTTTCTGAATCCCAATATGTATTAGGACAGCAATAAACTTATCAAGTTCATGGCGTGTGACTTTGGTTCACCGAGAATACAATGAATATTGTTTCGCAGGATTATTTTGAATACATTTGAGTCTGGCATTGATGAACTGGCACATGAAATCTTGAACCTCATCTGTAAACAAAACACTGAAACATTTCAATGGGGTTGACAGGTCAAACCCCTCAGTCACACCTGGTGTTCTCTTTGGACAAAATTGAAATGAATTTTGTGTCATCTCCTCAGCAATTTCTAACCACTCTGGGACATCTTGTGAGGATGCACCTGCCTCTAGACTTGTGGCAGTTCTCATAGCTTTACTTTTGGTCACAATGGTGTTTTTGCCTCTTTATCCTCCTTTAGTGACTGAAAATTTTGCTCTTTTTATACCAGCCCTACCTGATGCATGTTCAATCAGCTGATCGACATCGCCCTCAGAATGATCACTTTCATGAATATTCTGACACAAAGTCTTTACAATGTCTTCATTGGAATTACTAAACCTAACTTCTAAAATCAGTGTCGCTCGAGTTATCTTCTGTCCACTGAGAAATTAGCGTCGTGCTTGCTCAGCTGAAAGCAGATGTTTAGAAGAAGATTCTCTATCCATTTTGTATGTAAACAAAGGAATAGAAATGGATATAAAACACACAATTTTAGCTTCACAAATTTGTTTTTCGCTCACAAACGTCCATAAGCATGTGCTGGATAAAATGAAATGATTTAAAAACCACCTAGTTGCTAGGTATTTATAACTTTTCGTTCAAACTCGACATATATCGCACTGGCGCGCCACGCGTCATTGGTTGGAATGGAAGTCCTATCTGGCGCAAGGCGCGCCACTATGGACGGAAAGAGTTAATGCCTGTTGTTGGTTAAGCTGCATTTGCAAAACTTCCATGTAATTATCTACGTGTGGGTTCAGTTGTGTCATTTTCTAACAGTCCACCGAATCCTGGTCTGTCGCAGCACTAGTTTACCCTTTATATGTACCCGTTTTACATACAGGATAAAATTGTTTTATATATATATTTTTTTTATTTAAATATGTATTTCTGAAGAGTCGTAATCGAGAACATGGGTTTAGTTCACCAGAGATATAAATTCTCTTCGATAATTACGGGACCCAGGTTTTTTATTGATTCGGTTTCCTTGGACTGTGAGTGGCATATAGTGTAGTACTGTCAATTATAAATGATCAAACAGAATGCAGAACTTTAATTATTTCGAACGATCCAATGAGGTCCACAATAAGCCATAGAAAAATCCATTTTGCTAAGCTTACAATTCACATGATTGCTTTCACAATGCCACCATTTTCTTTCTACATTAACTCTCCAAACCAAGAGCTTATAACAGATGGCTTATGATCAAATATGGATGATCTCGTTTGTCAGTTAAATATCCTACTCTAATATATTACGGTGGAAACTGGTACCAAAGAATATTTGGTATTATTCCAGTTTCGTATGTATCTGTTTATGTAGTGCAAAGTGTCATCGTCAAAACCAAATAAGAAACTCGTGTATTTTGCCGATGGAGAGTGGAAGATAATTATGGAGCTAATCTCCAAAATAAATAGTTCAAACCTAACTAAAATGTTCGACCTTAAACAAAATAGACCTTGTCTGTCATTGTCATATATATCGCGATAGCAATCAAATCGAACGAGTCCATACAAACCCTGTATCAATCAAGATACAATACCCAATGTCAGGGGGCAAGTCAGCTTGAGTCTATCCAATTGATAGATTCTCGGTTGCAAGAATATTAGTCCTCCTCAAAAACGGTTTGGTCGGTCAAACAACCAACCTGTTGCCAAGTCAGTTAGCGGAAGTCTCAAAACATTAGTCTTCATACCGGATATCCTATAATCCTATGAATGCCATTGGCTAAACTGCTGCTTCCAACTATTTGTGCACCACTTATGTATACGTCATCGTTACTACACTAGTTGTGTTTACGTCATTGTGTCGTCATCTCCTATAACTGTCTTCGGTGTCTATGTTAAGTTGAATTGAGGGTATCTATTTTATATAATGTCGTCATCAGTCCGTTCACAAGTATAAACAGTGGAGAGAAATGTGGATATTTTATGAGAGAATGAGATGATATGCCCCTTGCAGTTCCCAAGGGATCTCAGAGGAGACAAATAAAGAAAAGGACTTCTGATGCTTCAGGCGTGTGGTAAGAGGTGATTAATATAAGGCTGGCTAAGTGTTACAGAACTCACCACTGCTAGAGCACTTGAATGCTTATATATGAAGGAACATTTTGTCAATGGTTGGTAATTTGATAGAACTCTATATCAAATGTTTAATAGTTTGATACATAATCTAATTGGTTAATGTTATGTGTGATAAGACACATTTTAAAATGTTTGATATATAATGTAATACCATATGATAGGACATATGCAAATTGTTGTTGGTTGACATGTACATGCAAGGGATAACAAAGACATGAAAAGATCTTGAATGGATGGAATAGGTCAGAAAGGCTTGGCCATCTCTACAGGGAGCTGTAAGGTAATGAGGGAAGTGAGTATAATCCATTTAGCTGTAACCAATAAAATACAACATACCATGTAACTAAAAAGAACAGAGAATAACACAGCACACCATAAAGTATAGTTTTAACCAGTAGAATGCAATACCATTCAGATTAAGGCAACAGAATAAAAAATTCCATGTAGGTATGGCCAACCAATCACAGCATACTTTCTTCTGAAAGTGCCATGCTGGTTGGTGTATGCGATCATGTATGTCCACAGCTTCCATATCATAGTTCTGTTTTTCAGTTCTATCTTTTTCCCCCATGCTAAGGTGTTTAAATGCCCAGTATCTTCTCTCATTTTTCCATTAATCTCACTTGTTGCCACAATGTATTCCTGCTCTCTTCTTCCCATACCATGCCTAAAGAAAGTGGACTACTTTCATCATCTGATGTGTGTAATAAGCTTCCTTTGTTGATCTGACACTATAAGAGACAGTACAGTGATTATTTTTCCTAGCCTACCAGTGGTTTGCCTATGGAGAGAATCTCTGCTAGATTTTGACTTAAAAAGTAACCCACAAGGCAGTTGGAATGAGAGAGGTTAAAATACTTCCATCTCGCCAGTTGTCAAGCCATAAAGCTTTAGAAAAGTTTCTTATAGATAGTTGCCCGTTACGTCTGCCTCACCTCACCCTCAATTACAGCTACCTGTTTTGATCCATGGCTGCTTATTCAGTTTTCAAGACAAACCTCTATCTAGAGGTTGTTCCACTATCCACCACCTGTGAATGTGCCTGGTAGAAGGACAGGGTTCTCCTCACGGGCACAAAATACCTTCTAGATACAATAAACAGAATACAAGATACCCTCTATGTAAAACCTACAGAATACTAAATAGCCTCTAGATATTCCAGAACACAGCATGCAAAATACTATCTGAATAGACAACAACATGCCGTCTGAATCTGAGATTTGAATAGAGGAGGGCACAGACATGGTAGATCTTTAAGTTTCTGACAACATCTGTATTAATTCTGTATTTAAGAAAGAAAATTTGCATCTGGTAATTGTTTTACACAGTTAAGTGTGAGATATAAGTGGTGTCTTTAATAGAAATCAGGTGAGCAATTTTAATTTGATGAGCACATTTCATTGCTGCTGATTGGTCTAGTGACATAATTTCAAATGTAGGAGGTTCCAGGTTCAGTTCTTTTTCAGATTTTGTTTTCTTTGTTGTTTTCATATCTTTTATGTTTTATTTGGATTTGTTAAACATTGATATAGGTCACACACAAAAACATGTAAATTGAAATGTTGATAAGAATTTTTATTTGGGTATATGCAGAGATGCACACTTTATAAATGCAATATTTTATATAGCACAATTGCTTTTAATGTTTAACAATTTGAAGCGGCATGCTCAAACTAAATGTGGAATTAGGTACTCCCAAAGGTAATGTTTAATTAATGTAGTCAAAATGTTATAAAAAATTACTTTTGTTTCTCTGTATGTCTTTTTAATGTTGTTGCTTAATATGTTATTTGTAAAAAATCATGTCTGTTCAGCCCATAATATCTTCAGGAACATCCAGTCTTATTATTATTATTCAGTCCATATATTCATTACATTCCAGATATTCAATGCAAAGTTATATTCAGAGGTGTTTCTTCTTTGTCTTTATCTTCCTGCAGAGCAGAGGCAGAATTGAGATCTGTGCCATCCTTCCTGTCATGCTCAGACCACACCAGTTCTCTCCACACACTACCTCTTCCCTTCTGATTTCTACCTCACATTCAGTGCAATTTGGTTTGGAAAATCAAAACAGCCTCTTTATATGGTCATGGCATCTTTGCATTTAGTAAATGCTAGTTTTAAATACTTTTCAGTTAATGAAATATCTTCACATTTAGTTTGTGCTAATTTGAAGCACAGCTCAGGTAATGTTGTATTTTTATTCAGAAACAAAAGAGAATAATAGCAAGTTATTTAGCTTCATAAGGACTGGAGGTATTGGTCTGTATGTGAGCATGGTTTAAGAACTATGAAATTTCAGTACCATTTAGGGTAAATAAAGAAAATAAATAACATTTTTTTCTGTAATCCTTTAATTATTGCACAAAAATGACCAGAACTTTTTTTTATTGATAACCAATTCGAAAAATTCAAAAATGTGTTTTGTTTTTCGTTATGTTTTCATATTCAGCTATGCTGATAAGTAAGTTAAAGTTGATGTCCCCAAAAGTTGATATTTTCTAAACATACACTTATTAGAGTGAACATCTTTTTTTTTTTTTTTCACGGTAAGATGAACATTGTTAGTTGAATTCCATATAACTCTTCTGTTCCACGTCTAGCATATGTGTACAGATAACATGGGTTATAATGAAATTGCTTTTTTTTTTTTCAACTTACATGTTTCTCTTTTTTTTTTTACAAATGTCATTTGTTATTTCATGTCAGTGAGGCACTTTTTAAAAAATTTGGATGTTTAGTTGACAGTGTGTCTTTTCATGATTTACTCTTGCAGCAAGGTTGGTCCCTGGTTCGATTCCCCAGTGAGCCTATCACTTCTGTTACTTTTCTGTTGTCTAGTGTCCTAATTCTATGCTACAAGTTCCTGCTATTTACGTCTATTGTTTATTATTTCCCACTCACATACCTCAGGTTTACCTCTGTTTATTTCTTTGATCCTACATGAGCTATTCTAAAGATGTTGAGGTTCTCTTCATTTCTCTCAAGGTCTCTGCAGATTTATTAGCAATCCATGAGACATTTCATTTTACTGATGATGATGTTTTCTTTCTTGTTCTTTGGTTAATGTCCAGGTTGATAGAACTATGTTGATAGCACAATGTTGGTATGATTACTATATTCAGTTGTTTCTTTTATACACATTTAAATCTTGGGATTTGATGAAAACAGTGTTCAGCTGAGCAGTTCATTTATATCATGTGCTTCAGTGAGATTACAAGGCTCAGACTGATCACATGGTTGTTTGTGTGCATCGTTGATGATGTATATAGATGATGGATAGTAGTGGTGATGGTACTCATATCATCATACTCATATATTATAGCTAACCACTTTAAAAGACTGAATGTAATCTTTATGACTTCATCCACATTACATATATGTGTATTTTTTTATTGTAATTTTTCTACTTTACATTACGTCTTTTCAAATTCTTCTTATTTTTAACTATTAATTTTTTAATTTTCGTAATTTCAGCATTTCTTTTCAGATCATGCATCTGTTTATTTTACCAATTGTAATGCATCAATACAGAATTCTTTATGGCTTTTGTTGGTATTTTACTATCTCAAAATTATTGTGTGACAAGAAAAATTTCAGGTGAAAAATGAATTAAAAATCAGAGAATTTTGTGAACAATTAAGTCATCATCATCATTGTCCTCGGCATCTCCTTATGAAGCATGGAGCCACCATTGCAGCTGGTCCCTTTGCAGGATGTCTGCACCAAGCTGTCACATGCTGTTGTAGCTGTGGTTTCTGGTGCAATCTGTTTTTTTTATCTGATGAGACTGGCAGCCTCATGCACAATCTCATATTAGTCACCTTGTATGCCTGAGGGAGCACTATTGTTTCTTTCTCTCATCAGACACCCATGGCAACTGCACAGGCAAAAAAAGTCATAAGTATTTGAAGACATTACGACAGGATTGTCAAGTTTTCAGTAAATTATATTTCAGTAATTTTTCAGAACAGGCCACTAGTTTTGGATTTATTTTAAACAATTTAAGATCCTTTCTTTCATTGTGGAATATACCACTCATTTACAGAGAAGCTAACTTCTGTTTAAGTCTTTTACAGGCACCTGAGAATTCACTTTTTTTTTTTTCAATTCCCATCAGTGTAGCAACAACAAACACCTAATTTTCTAGGGATGCATTACATCTGTCTGTATTGTAATGTTTTTATCTACTGTTTTAAACATAATTTTTAGATCACTATTCTATTATTTCAGTGTTTATTTCCAGATCACATTTTGGTATATACTCAAGTAACATGCATTTTATACTCTACCAGCCAACACTGTATTATAAATGTGTGTTAATGTCCAGCAACCATGGGCGTATGTTATGGCATTCATTACTTTGTGGACCATACAGGGTATTGTAAATTTAACAGTGCCTATGCATATGTTTCATGTCCATGCTGTCTATAAACAGCACCATCCTCACCAATATCATGTCATTATCATTGTTACCCCCCTTGCTGAATGCCTGCAACAAAGAATTCATGTACTCTTGCAGCAGTAGCTTATGTAGCAATGTGTTTTACATGATGAGGTTATCAGTCCCATATATAACTGCATATTAGTTGCCTCTTATTATTAACCTGGGAGACTAGTAGTCCTATTGTTTCTGTGCCACTTTAGAGACCCCCATGAACTACAGATATGTATACCTCCTCTTTAGCACATGCCCCCTGATGTGGCAAGTTGTACATGAGTGAAAATCAAGAAGATGTAGTTTTAATATGTATTATACTGTACCTGTACCCTGAGGATTTTTAAAGAGGCAAAGGAAGAACGTGACCAGTTCTCCCACCAAGCATGTTATAGTAAGTGACTAAGTTGTAGTTGTCCATGAGACCAGCTTTCTTATCAGTCAAAACAAAGTGTTCAGGAATCACCATTTTTTTTTTTTTTTTTTATGTAAAACTTTTGCCTCGTTTTGGCGAGGCGCGTCCCGTTCAACCTAGTTGGTTATATTAGGGCACATGTCCAAATATAAAAGACCCTTAGGTGTGGTAGGAATCACCACAGTATCAGCTCATCTAACACTTTGATGCAAGTTTTATTTTTATTTTCTGTTTAAACAAACAATTTGAAGCAAGTGTTTTTTTGTGCCCACAATCAGGGCTGTATTTCTCTTGTACTGATTTACAAAGCCATCTTTATTATTGCTGCAATATTTGGAGTTGCTGCAGGTCATAAATGACCCATTTCCCTTTATTCTCTTTAGGTTTCAGTTTTATTTGGCTTTATATTTAGACACTGCCATAACCAACTGTTTAAAACAACTGAATACTCTACCTCTAATGCAACACTTCTTGTTTCATGAGCTATTACTCATCTGTCAGATTTGACATAATAGGACATGCTCATTCCTAGTTATGTTTTATAAAAGTAAAATACGTGGTATCCTGCTTTTGTTAAATCATGAACTGATTTTGTTTGCAATTTGTTCAGCTCTGCTGGGTGTTTTGTCTTGGAATACCTGTAAACTACATCTGTTAGGTCTTCCCAGCTGTGCAACTTCTAAAGAAATATTTAGTTTAAACATCTCTTGTACAATACATTTCTGTGCGAGTTGTTAATATAAACATCTCCTGTTCAGTGTTATTCTGTGGAAGTTTAATACAGAGTTAAAAATCTTGTGTAGTTTACTCATCTACAAGAATTGTTAATGTAGATTTAGCAACTATCATATGTGGAAGTTGTAATACAGTGTAGATTTTTTTGTATCTCTTACACTACTACTTATTTGCTTTTTTCTTTCTTTTTTTTTTTTTTTTTAAAATAAATAAAATGAGATTTGTTTAACACATTAACTACCAAGTTGGAAAACACTCTGTGGCGTAGTTAAATTTTGTTCCCATTTTCACCCTTTAGGTGTATGCACAAAGTAAGCTGTAGTTTTCGTAATTGTTTACAGATTTTTATGAATTACACGTCATTTTAAAGATAAATGAATGTACTATTGCAATAAACACCATTTGTAACTTTAATCGAGGTGGTTGCTATTTCACGGCCCTCCGATGGCCGAGGAATTGCAATATTTACACTATCATAACTGCTTGCACCCCACCACTATCAAAATAACTATTTCAATCAATGTGCACACCATTTTCACTCTTGTCCTCGTTGCTAGATCTATCAGTCAATTGTTGAAACAAGTTTCTAGCCTGTTCAGCCGTTAGACGAGATGTACAAGAATTTTTTGTGGTCCTAATACTATGTTGTCACGGTAAAAAGTTTTACACGATTTGGTAACTAACCCAAAACGTTAAAAAATATGAACATAATATCAATTTTCCAGTGTTCTACAACAACCATGCTTTGGGAATTTTTTTTCTGGTGGCAACTTCAAATCTCGAACCAGATCAGAAAGTGTTTCAGTACATATTTAATTCGTTTTCTTACTAAACTTAGATAGTCGTTCCGAACGGCTTGCGGTCTAAATGTGTTTATTTTGTGCGCCGTTGACAGCGGCTCGCGGTGGTTAATGTGTTAAGTACTGCTTGTAAACAAAAATCCCATCATGTGAAATGAGGAAGAAAAGTCATCAATCTTACCAGGAGAGACAGAATGAGAAATGGTGACAGAAAAATTGTAGAAACCACAGCCTGCAAAAAAGTTAGTAAAGAGACAGAAAATTCATTGGTTTGGCTATCTCATAATAATTGAACCTGATTAGTTACCATTTCATGTCTACAACAGTAAAAGATTTGGTTTTAGGGCACGGGCAAGATCAAGAGGCAGATGGAGAAACATCATTACAGAAATCCTACAACAACACAGCAGCCAGACCAACACATTTGGCTCAAGAATGTAAATATCAGCTGCCCACTATGCTTCATGGCAAGAGTGGACCAAACAAGTCAAGTAAAGTAAAGACGTTTACTTTTTCTTTAAAGACATATTAGTTTTTTTTATTGGTGTACAGTATGGAATAGGTTTGTTGTGAGGCATGTTGCCAGTAAGTAAAGCCATCAACTGAATATATTATTTACAATTATGGACACCATGTAACCTAACTGAGCATCTGATCGACTAAGCGATTAGAGCGTGTTGTTCTTACAATGCAGTTATCGGGTTGTGGGGTCGAAACCTGGTAGCATCACTCTTTAGTCTACCCAGCTGTAAATGGGTACCTGGCTCTGCTGTTGAGTCAGAAAAGGCAACAGCGGTGAGGAAGGGAACTGTTCTCCCTAACTCATTAAAAAGCTGGACCTAGTTTTGTTAAGTCTCCAACACGTCACTCCTTCACAGCAGTATCAGCTAAAAGACTACCTTGACCTTATTTTATATCCTAATTATAACCCAACAGGGGTTGAACAGAATATTTTATTCATTAACTTAAAGAACTACATTTGTATTCTTTATTTAGAAAAAAAAATATTAATTCTAGTACTATTTTTAAAAAAAATTATTTTGTTATAATTGATTCAGGAATTATTGGTTATAGGTCTTCAGTAAATTATTTTAAAAAATAATAAACACAAGTAGGTAAATAGCAGGCTCTCGTAAGACAGAAGGAGGACACTAAACAACAGAAAAGTAACAGAAGTAATGGTGCAGTCACCTCGCTGCAAGAGTAAATCGTGAAAGAACACACGGCCAGTTAAGGACCTGAGAAAAAGTGCCTCATTGGCTGTGGTCATTTTTCATCTTATGAGTTCCTGGTATTTAATTACTCACAGGCCTCATGTTTCCTCTATTATTTAGATTTGTTTCAAATGATTTCACTATGCTAGAGTGTTTGCTGTATTTGTATCTTTCTATTTATTAATCAATCAATACCCTTTAGCTCCCCAGGGAGCAAATGCCTTCAACAAACACAGGCCAAGCCCTCCTGTCAAGTGCCATCCAAGTTCTTTCCATGTTTTCCTCATCATTTTCACTTCATTATCTAGTTCTCTATGTGTTTTTTAGTCTACCTCTGCCTCTCTTGCCCTGGGGGTTCCAGAACAAGGACTGCCTTGTAATGCTATCAACAGGTTTCCTCAATGTGTGTCCTATCCATCTCCAGCGTCTTCTTCTCATCTCTTGTTCCACTGGTTCTTGTCATCAGTTCCACATTTGTGACTTTGTCATACCATTTCAATCCTTCTGTTCTACGCAAGCATCCATTTATAAAAGTCTGTAGCTTTTTGGTTGCTGTTTTTGTTGTTCTCTGTGTTTCAGAGCCATACGATAGGACTGACTTGACATTTGAGTTAAAGATTCTTATTTTCATGTTGGACTTCATTTCTCTTGATCTCCATATGTTTCCCAATGCAGTGAAAGCTCCTCTTGCTTTTTGTATTCTTATTTTGACATAATTGTCTGTCCCTCCATCTTTGTCTATATTGCTGCCAAAATATGTCTACGATTCTACATCTTTTAGTGGCATTTCTTGCATTTATTCTCATTATCTTTGTCTTTTCATGTGTATTTACTGACCCACTTTTTGTGACCTCTCAACGAGTATTTTCATTTTGTCTTGCATCTGATTATGGTTATGGGACAGAAGAGCCAAGTCATCTGCAAAATCTAGATCATCAAGCTGTTTAGTCATTCCACTGGATTCCATTTCTGTTGTGTGAAGTTGATGTTTTCATAACCCAATCTTTGCTAGTAAGAAAAGAAATGTTGCACTCCCATTCTAATCCCAAACGGTTCTGTAAGTTGTCCTTCATGAAGAACTCTGCATGTCATGTCATCATAAGTCTTTTTTATTAATTTAATGATCTTTATGGGAATTCCATAATGCCTCATCAATTTCCAAAGAGATTCTCTGTCTACACTGTCAAATGCCTTTTCATAGTCCACAAATCCGATGTATAGCAGTGACTTCCATTCCAGACTTTGTTCAACTATTATTCTCAATGTGGCTATCTGGTCTGTACAGGATCTGTTTTGCTGAAAACCTGCTTGTTCATCTCTCAGTTGCTTGTCTAAGGACTCTTTTAATCTCTCAAGGATGATTCTGTTCAGTACTTCCTGGCATTATTCCTCTATAATTTGTGCACTCTTGTAGATTTCCCTTCTTAGGCAACTTGACCAGATAACCTTCTTTACATTCTTTCTACTTATGATTGTTTGTTAATTATATTTTTATACATCATTATGGTTTTTTGTAATGTGGTCAATGGGAAAATGTTATTTATTTACAAAGGGTTTTGTAACAAGATGTTTAAGAGAAATCCATAAAAAGCTGTAGAACCTGTGTCCATTTCAGTAATTATTACAGATTGATTAACATGCATACACATACCCCAGATGTTTTGACATATTTTAAAATTGTGTCATGTGGTTGGTGAATTTTATTGAACAGTGTTTTGCTTCACTCTGTTCCAAGTAGCTTTGTTCTTCATAATTTCTACATAAGTGTTTGTTTTGTATTGTCTACTTAAGTTGTATCATGTTGTTCACACAAGTTTTATTTCTCCTTGTTATCAGCATAAATAGCTTGCTTCTTATTTGTATGTTTTTCTTCTTCTTCGTCATTCACTCTTAAATAACTACATCTATCTCTCTTATAAAGTTGGCAGTCTATCTCAGGCTTCTCTCATCATCATATAGTTTCTCCCTCAACTGGGTTGGAGAAGGCTATGCTGCTGCTCTGCTCCTCCCATGAAGCCGACATGAAGTACGTGTTTACTGTTTATCTGTCCTCCTCACTGGAAACATATCTGTCTGTCTGATTTTCAGTTTGTTGAGAAGATGGTGTCCGAGTGTTAACTCCCATTTCTGATCTAATTCACTTAATTTAGATTTCATATCTCACTTATGAAGATGGTTATTTGCAAAATTTAAAGTCATGCATGTAATGTTTCTGACTGTACTCCAAACAATTATATTTCTAGAGGATCTTTACACTTCTGTAAGATTTATTCTTGATCTAAATCTTCCAAAACCATATTAAATCTTTTAAAATGGGATTTTATAATCTTTGTGATTTTTTTGTGTATTAAATACCACACAGTGATGTGGATGCTCAGACAGTAATGTGATGACGCATGAATCTTTGACATAATGTTCATGGTATCCCAAGAATGGTCATTGTTAAGCCTTTGTACTTGTTTAAAAAAAAAAAAAAAAAAAAGCTGTCTCAGAAGTATTGGAACCTGAAAATTTGGTAAAAATTACAAGTCAGATAATTTGTTGAAAAATACAATAATGATTGCTTTAAGAAAGTCTAGAAAATCAAGTGCAGAGAAAATTCATGTATAAAGGCAGTATTTAAGTGATGTTATATAGGAGTTAGCCCATGTAGTTCTATGAGGAGGTACAGAAAGAATAGACCTACCGCTCCCTCAGGCATGTAACAAGAGGAGACTAATATGAGATTATGTATGGGGCTGCCTACTTCATCATGTACAATAAATTGCTACAGACACCACTGCTCCAAGAGCACATGAATGCTTTGATGTGGGCTTCCTACAAGGTGACCAGGATGTAGTGGTGGTTTCATGCTCCATAAGGAGCAAAACAAGGGAAAATAAGAAAATTAGGAGTTACACGTTTTTCACCAAATATTTGTTTGTATTATCTCACTTAATAAAGAATCTGACAAGCTGATATTGTGGGCAGGCATCATTAAAGAACACTTAAGACACATGTAATCAAAGTGAGCTGCAGCTAGCCTTAAGTATTAATTCAAGTTTAATGCAGCAGAAGATGTTAAACATGACAGTGTTTTGACAGTTGTGATCGTTGTTTGATCTGACTGTATCACTCAGTTAAGCAGGATAAATCATGGACACAAGCCATCAGGATCGGAGCATCACACAGATATAATGCTGGTTTGGCAATAACAGTGATGGCTTAACATAGGATGATAGTTCTAATAAAGATAACTACATCTTAATACATTAATGATCACAGTAGGAGCCTGGCACAGCCATCAGCATAAAAGTGTAACGATAGTTCCATAGCAGATACTGCCATAAAAAGGCTTCACTTATAATAGGTCTCAGTTTTATGAGGTGAGGAGCAGTGGTTAGTGCACTGGCTTCCTAGCTTGGTGGTCCATGGTTTGATCCCCAGTTGAGGTGGGATTTTTTAGACCGCAAACGGCTCTGGGGTCGACCCAGCCTCATGTATTCGGTACCGGAACAACTCTGGGAAGGTTAAGGTGGCCGTCGTGATGCTGACCACATCACCCCTAGTGTACCGATGGTCAAGAAAATATGGGCCTAACACTGTATTCCCAATATGTCTCAATAGGCGTTTAACCGGATCCTTTATCTTTACCTTTTTGTGAGGTGGGATGACCAGTGCTCTTCTTTACTGCCTTTGCTGTCCTAACTCAAGCAAAGTCAGGTGCCCATTTACAGCTGGGTAGACTGGAGCGTGATGCTATCTGGTTTCAGACTGACCATGAACATAGTTGACAATAATATTCAGGGCTTTCTGTAGTCAGAATTTGTTCTTAAAATCATGCATTAATTCAGTCATGGTAAAGCAGTGTTATGGCAACCGAAGTTTAAAGTTCATGATGCAACACAATTACCGGGACACAAGAGGAAGAAAAGAATAGTAACAATCATCTTAACAATCAATCATAAATGGCAACTAAGGAGGGTTGGGCATGGGACTGGTTACTCAATGGTTTAGAAAATTTAAGTCAATACAACTTAGCAAATATGCACAAGTCAGCCAAAACAGGAGCAGTTATCATGAATTTGTTGAAGGTCTGTGCTCCTTGGGGAGCCGAAGGATATTGGTGATGATACAACACAATCTCACCATTGTTCTAAAACACATTTGGAAATTTTAATTGCTCTGTCCTGGTCCCATTCAAAAATAAACTTCACAGCACTACATTATACTCTAATCACATCTAAACAGAGCTTCTGTTATTGGTATCATTATGTGTGGATGTTCATGGCTTTGTTCCAGTACTGTCTTGTCAGAATGATGATATTAATACACCAAAATAAAGAACAGTTTTACAAAATCAAAAAACATACAAGGGTCAGTCATGGTTGACCTGTACTTTATTTTATTATTATTTTTATTTTTAAAAATGCATAAGTAAATCGTGAAACTCACTCATTTTCAGTGTTTTCTCTCTTTTCACTAGTGTCTAGCAATCTAGGGCTGAGGGTATTTACTTCAGAAACACTTAGTTCTGTGAAGATCTACCTTGAGAAATCATGTTTGCTTTCAGGTTTGAGAGTCTTTGGAATTAGAAATAAGTGCAGCCTGTATATAACTTCTTTCTGTGCCAGACAATCTGTTTCCTGCAGGTACAGTGACCACTAAATGATTTTTGACATTATTTTAATTTGAGTTTGCTAGCTCCTGAGTTTTCACTGAGGATATGGAAAAGTATCTTTAACCCTGAGGAGACTATGCTGATTCCCCAAGCTTAAACATGTGCTTTTCAATTCCAGTGTCCTTAGGGAAGAAAATAAGGTCCAGGTCACCCTTAAACAAGCCTCACAAACTAAAACACAGCATATAGGCCAAATTTGCCTTTGTCCAATCAAAACAAACATGACAAAGATATAAATGAATGACATGTAAAATCAGTAAAGTTGCGTAAGATCATTTCAATTGTTCGCTGGAACAAAGATAGCTGTACAAACGTTCTTTTTTTTTTCTTTAAATTTAATATGCCACTTGTTCCTCGACTTTACTGCATTTTCCTAAATTATTTTTAAGCACAAAATGCAGGATTTCGTGCATTGCTGGTTCCAATAAGTTGTCTTTTAAATTGATTTAATATCAGATTTTAAAAAAATAGTATGTGATTTTTAATTATTCTTTTTATAAAAGTAATACTAAAACCCCTGCTCAGGTGTTCCAACATCTCTGAGGAAACAAAAGGACAGTTGATAAATTGCATACAGAGCGATCAAGATTTACGCACGGACTATGTTCCAGAGGTGCCAAGGTAATTGAAATTCACATAAACTCTCCATAGAAATTTAATAGTCACAATCACGGGGATGCTTCTGCAACATAGATTGAAATTTTTAAAATTTCATTAAAAGCATTCTTTAACACATAATACAAGAACTTTAAAAAACAACTTTTTGAATTCTTATAGTAGTTGCGATATTTCTCTTTTCCTCCCCCTGCAGGTCCAGCTATAAAGTTATACTATTGAATTCATATGCTAACAAAATCGCTAGCCCAGAGTCCCGTGCCGCCTCTGGCCGATGAGAAGGACAGTGGACTGGAGGTCGCCATTTTGGACAAGTGGCTATGATTACGCACAATATATATATATATAATTGCGAGTTTATACGGTTACGCATGAGGTGATATATGTAAAGGTGAAGGTATATAGTTGCTGTATTTTGGGGGAAGGGTGGCGGCACCGGGTGTAAAGGAGGGGGTGTTGGGGTTAGGTCTTTGTCTGCATTTTCATGTGTCTCCGTGCGATGAGATTTCGATGTCGTGTTTTTGCACTTGACAGAAATTGTCGTGAGCATAATTTGTTATAAAATTAGAAATGAGAGGCATTATATACCCTAGCTGTAACCTATCAGAGATTGAATGGGGTATTTTCCTTCCTTAAAAAAAAAAAAAAAAAACCAAAATGACAGTATAAACGAGTTGCAAAGTGATACGATTACACAGCCAGTTAAATTTTTTTTTTTTTTTTTTTTTGCGTTCGCTCGCTAATACTCGAGGCGAAATCTCAGGTTGTTATTATTTTTTTTAATGTCTAACCTGACATTGATTTTACGTGAGTATCCCTTTATTTCTTGTACAGAGACAGGTGTCCCTCGCCATTCAGGCAAATATTCGCCGATTTCGGAGGTACTCATTGCAGCTGGGTCGGCTCAGGAGCCGCCAGTCCCTGGTCGACGACACTCCTTCAAATGTTCTCGCCAGGTCTCGAGTTAATCCAGTCCAAATCCCGGTCGACGAAAAATCCTCAAATGCCGTCGCCCGGGTTTGATCCTGTATCACCCGGTCGCCAGAGCGGTGTTGTAACCACTACGCTAGCGCGGCTCCCAGCCAGTTAAATAACGTTCGGGGGTAAAATGGCAGTCCTTGTGACACTGTCCTTCCCATATACTGCTCCTCTTGTTGGCCGTGTCTTTGAGGAGACAAAGAAAGAATAGAAACATTGCTTCATCAGGCATGTCATAAAAGGCAACTAACATGAAGTTGTGCCTAGAGCAGGTCAAGTTAAAAATAGGTGGGGTCAGTTTTACAATTGATCGATACCACAGATACATGGACCTTTCGGGATTTATCCTAGGGTGACCATATCATTTTTCACAAAAACAGCACATTTTCTGACCTTTTGGCCTAAAAAAGGACTTATTAATTTCATTTTATTAATGCATGATTGTGATGACTAGAGCTAGTTCTAGTTTTATAAAGGTTAGAAAAAAAAAACTTAAATAAAATGTCCTTTAAAATGTACGTTTTAAAATCATTTTAACATAAAAAATTAACTTTCCACATATTAATCAATTTTGATAAAATTATTATATTTATTTATTTTTTGGCGGATGTTATCTTCTTTAACAATTCATTATTTTCTTGCAAAGTGATTCATAAGTATGACACTTCTTTAAAATAATATTGCAGAAGGAAATTTCCACTGATGGAATCCACATTGAACATATATCTGTCTTTTGTCCAACGACTTTCCGTCAATGAGAAAAGGCCTGTCCATGTTTGCATTGTGACTAGGTACTGCAAACAAATATTGTGCGATCAATGAAATTTCAGAATGAAATACAGCATTTACTGAATTTAAACAACCGAACTATATTCCTATGCAGATCGTTCAATATTTACATGAAACATAGTCATTAAAGAACATACTTGCATAAGATAGATCTCATCGAAATCATGTTCAGTGTCCAAGGGGAAAATGTTGCAATTTTGAAAAAAAAAGTCACCTGTATGCCAAATCTGAAGGTGAAAAAGAGTACAGAAGGTCACCCCAGTTTACCCTTTATCAGCCAGAGTCACAAACAGGAAAAAAATACAAGAAATAAAGCACAAAGTATTAAAAAAAGTAAGCCCTGAAACATCTCATGTTTTTGTAGTATCATTCAATTGTTAAATGGACTCCATTCCTATTTTTTACTTCATCTTCCAGTTTAACAGCAGCCCCCTTTATTATGGAACCAGTAACCTCAGTACTGTAAAAGAAAGTGCTCCAGTAGCCAGCACTGCAAATACACAGTAATTTCTTTGGCGCAAGCTTCATGCAAGGGAACCAACTATATTGGTGGTGCCATGCTCATTAAGATATTTGTGTGTTAAAGAACACTGAAGCAAATGCATTGAATTGACTGGTTATTGAATGTTGAAATAGATCAAAACGAGAGCCCATAGAGCAACTCTTGAGCGAAGACGGAGACTGTCCTGGGACAGATGAATGGAACTAGAGCCGCCGAGAAGGGCCTAAAACTATATGTGGAGGGGTTTGCATGGCAGGTGAAGATTTAAATAAAATTAATATTCAGGTTTTTATTCCTGACTGCCAGGTCAGTAATATTTAATCTTGTGCCCTAATATAAGCGACGGATCCTGTGTCTAGGTTGAACTGAGTGCTCCTCACCAAAAGGAGGCAAAATTTAATTTTGTTGTTGTATATTTCAAGTTTAGTGGTCAGACAAAATCGATTGTCTATAGGTTTCATAGCAGAAAATAAAGTCTAACTGACTTTCTTATACTAGGTTCAATTTTTTTCATAAAGTGGGGGTGACTAGTTTCTTTCCTAGCTGCCTTTTCCTTCCCTAACTCAAGAGCAAAGTCAGGTCCAAATTTACAACTGGGTAGACTGGGGTGTGAAGCTCAGTAACAGTACCGTGAGAGGAAAGCGGCTTAACCAATCAAATGCTTATTGCCTAAAGGCTTATTCTATTTGACAGTGGTTTTTTGGATGATACACCTATGGATGATAGAGAGAAATGGCAGAGTGATAACATGGATGGCAGAGAGTGTATATATTACTGGCGCATGTGCTCCAGACAGAAAAGTGCATTTACTGAGTAATTAATTTATTGTTATGTCATCAGCGAGCAGCTAGTGCATCTAATCTCCAAAATGAAGAGGACTGCACAGGAGAGGATGTATCGAGAATATGATATACATCTGAAAGAGGCATAACATCAGCACACCAGGCTGCAGTACATGTATTGGATCAGAAGATAATCAACACGTATTTGGCACTTCGAGGCACAGGCAGTAGATAAAGAAGTAGTGAACATCTTTAACTGGCTTGCCAAGGTATAGGGCCTAGCTCTCTATTTTTTTTTTAAGTTGTAATATGTCTAGAAATTAAATATGTAAGTTACGGGCAGGGTTGTACTTAAAGAATTTGGCACCTGCGGCAGATTCTTCGTTTTGCGCACACATATCCTCCATAAAATACACAGAAAGATATTACCATTGTAAGTAAATTTTTAAACATTACAGTACTTTCATAATAGTGCCCAATGGCCCCCCCCCCCCCCCCCCGGCTGTCACCTGGGGCCAGCCCACACCCCCTCCCCTTTAGTACGACATTGGTTACATGCACATGAGACCTGTGGATTTGTTGTCTTTATTTTAGAAGCCTAAGCATCGACTTTGTTGCCAGTAGTAACATGTTAATAGGAACAACCACTTTGTGCCACCAAAGATATATGAAGTGTGTTCCAGAAAGCAGGGGCTTAGTTAAAGTATGTGGTGCCAGGGGCAGTTCCCGTCCATGGCACCCCCTCCCTTTTTTGACATAAATAAACACACAGAAAAATTTAATTATTCTTGCTAGTAGATTTTTAAACAGTAAAGTGCTGTCATAATAATGGCACCTATCCTTCTGGGTGCTCATGGGGGGAGTGGGGAGAAGAGGAGAGATCACACACCCCACCGTCCAGTACGCCACTTCCAGAAAGCCGTAGTCTTACACTGACTTCTCTTTCAAGAAAACTGCTACTGGTTAAGAGTTTTGGCGAAGTCTTCAGTTATATTAGCATGAATGTCCAAATATCAAAGATTTAGTGGTCTAGAATGTTAATGGGAAGGACAGTTAAGTGGCAAGTGATTTAATCATTTTTGCTTAAAAGAAGTGATTATATGGTTTTACTAATGCATTTTAACGGGGTGAACCGTTTAGTAACTTCACAGAAGTAAAAGTAGTCCCATGGTAGATACCGCCATAGGGAAGGGAAGTGTTATAGACTTCACTATACTAGGTACAGCTTTGAGAGGTGGAGTGACCAGGCCCCTTCCTCACTGCCTTTCCTTTCCTAACTCAAGAACAGAGTCAGGTACCCATGTTTAGCTGGGTAGACTGGAGCATGACCCAACCATGTTTTGAACCTGAAACCTTTTCTACAGGAAACCAGCGCTTTAACAACTTTGCCAGTTGGAAGTTGTTCACAGAAGTACAAAACTTTAAACCTGTTTTTCTCAGAACTTGAAATAACATACATACAGTCTTCAAACACCCATAAAATGTTCACCATTGTATTTGATTTTAGCTAAAATGTGTTTGTTCACTAATACAAACTGGTATTTCATGTGATATGAAATTCACAGTTATAACAGTTTTTCAGCAAAAATAGTTATAACGCAAAAAGTAATCTCAATGTGTGGGTGTGTGTATGTGTATTGGTGAGTGTGTGTGTAGTGTATATATATATATATATATATATATATATATATATATATATATATATATATATATATATATATATATATATATATATATATATATATTGCACTGAAGAAAAAGTGAAAAAAATAGAACAAAATGTAACAATAAACAAAATATGTAACAGTAAATGTGGGTAACTGTTAAAGAAGTTATCTATACTTCCTGTGATTATACTGTACTTTTTCATTATTTTCTGTTATAACATGCCCTTATCTCAGCTCAGCTGTTATCATTTATCACTAATGCAGTTTCAAATAAGTATAACATTTGATAGCAAAATATTTAATAGCACGTGTTCGTTTTTAACTGTTTAACATTAAACAAAGCCTAATGTTTAACAGTTAAAAAAATGCGCAGATTAACAGTAAACATGACAATTAAGAGTACACATTTTACAGTAAATGTATCATTTAACATTGTAAACATACTGTTTAAAATAATAAACATAACTGGATCACTTAACGTTCAATTAAAAAGCTGTAGACTTCGATCTGCCATATTTGAGCATGTGGTTAACTGTTAAACAAATGCCCTCTTTGTTTATTGGTCAAATGTGCACATAGGGTGACCAGACGTCCGGATTTGCCCAGCTTTTCGCACCCAAACTGAGTGTCTGGCTGGATATTTTTTTAATGTTGAAATATCTGGCTTTTATGTGATTGGCTAAATTACTCACGTGAAACACACCATTTCAAAAAATCTTCATTGGAATCCGATTTCCGAGTACAGAATTAAGAATTTTTATCTCCGCAAAATCGACGGATTACGCAAATTGCCAACAACACTACCGTAAGTTGTCATGTTGTTCAATAGTTTATAATAGATTACTATCATATTTTAACCCAGGTTAAACGATATTTAGGTTTATTGTCATTTGTTAGGGGAAAATATAACAGACAAAATGGCATGAATAAGAACTTGGGGCTGGATTTAGTCACTTATAACTTCGTTGTCTATTGCAAATTACAAATAATATTAACCTTAGTTTGTACTGCTTTTATATTTATTGCAATTAGTTTACTATGAAAAAATACACGAGTAGTATAGTAATGGGTTTGTTAAAATTAAAACCTTGTCTATTGCATTTTACAAATAATTTTAACTTTAACATGGAATGTGCCATTGATTAATGGCGTTATATTATATTTGTATTACAGATACTCGCTCAAAATGCCAAAACGGAAGTGTGTGTTCACGGATGAATTTAAAAAAAATTTCAGTGTTTTTCCAGTGGTCGACAAGAGTGTGAAGCAGAATGTCGTGTATGCAGAGGCTGCACATTTGTATCGGTAGCAAATAAAGGTGCAGCTGATTTAAAAGAAAAGACATAGAAACAGAAAAGCTCAAGAAATGGACTAAATATTTTGAACAATCGAGAAATTTCAAATTGTGTTCAGAATTCTTAAGACTTGCACAATTTATTTTTGCATTTCCTGGGCACAACGCCATTGATGAGAGACTTTTTTCGCTTATGCAGGGTCAATGGACAAAAGAAATGAACATTTTGAGATTAGAATCCATTAAAGGCACTCTACTTGTGCAGTACAATTTCAAGGAGCTTTCATGCTAAAATTTCTATGCATATTTAATACGTTGCCCAACTCTGTTGAAGAAGGTTTGATCATCAGAAAAATGTAAGTAGGCATGAAATCAATGTGATTTTATTAGCTTACTGTTTGAATGTTAAAAAAAAAATATGTTTCAGAGTCTTGTAGTTATTGAATAAATGTGTCCTACTTTTTAAAAATATTGTCCTCCTTTTTATGACCAAAAAATGGCATTTGTCCTCCTTTTTTTGTTGAACAATATGGTCACCCTAGTGAAGTTGTTCTGATGCCACGCATCTAACATTAGATAAGTTTACATCTTTAATCCATCATATATTATTTGTGGAAACCCACCCAACATTTTCTCACCGTAGCTGGAGCAAGATTAATTTTATCACTGGACAGGGATTACTTTGTCTTGTTGAAAATCACATTTCACTGCTGAACTCCCTGTTGTAGTAAAGAGGCGGGGAACTATTTAAGCTTCGCAGGCGCATTAATTCCAGCTGCCGGTAAGGGGATTTCCTCTCATTATACGAGTGTGACATCCGTTCTTCTGGGAAGAGGAAGAAATAGATGTTTAATTAGATCACTAGGTAATAACATTAGAATGAATATATATATATATATATATATATATATATATATATATATATATATATATATATATATATATATATATATATATATACGTTTGGAACTGTGGTAAGACAGTATACTGGATAGATTGAAATGGCAAGTCTACTGAAAATTTATAAATAAAATACTTTTTAAGAGACTTATTTCCTTATTATGTCACTGCTAATTAATTATCTTCTAACAACATTAACTGAATCAATAGCTTTAAAGCAGTGTCATAACTACAATGCACGGGGCTCCCAGGCACACACTAAGTGGGGCCCTCATATAATGAGCTCAAAAACTATAGTAAATATTCAGCAAAGTTGTATCAGTACTTATTTCTCTGTCATCACTAACCCTCAGCTCCCAAAAGAACAAATCCTTCCTCAGATTTGTGACAGGCCTCCTATCTTACACTATTCACTCAAAATCTCTTCTTTATTCCTTTCATTTCTGTCTCCGGAAAATGTGATGCGCTACGACGTTTAAACACAGGCCCAATGGAAATTTAAAGGACGTATATAAAGGCAACGGTCACTTCCCTTTACTCTCTGGGGCTCACTTGGGGCTAGGGCCCCTGGGCTGTGCCTGATTCACCCATGAGGTAGTTAAGTCACTGCTTTAATGTAAATTTTAATACCGCGAGTTTGTGCTTCACAGAGATGTCTAGGTAATAATTTCCGCCTACTTATCTCGTGACTTGTTCTGATCTTTATGACATTGATTATTTCTGTTATGATATTGGCAATTGTTCCATTTGTCAGAAGAATTCAAGAAACCCGGTAACACTTAGTTGTATTTTTTTTATCTTCGCAAATTATTATTTTATCCCTTAACTTTTTTTTTTTAAATTTTGAAATCTTATTCAAAATCTAAAACAGCCTTAGATAAGTTTAACATTTTATGTGAGAAAAAATTGTCCACGTCTTCAGATATTTTTATATTTGTGTAAACTCTATGCCTACTTAACTTATATTTTGTAATGAAATTAGTAAATTGCAGAGTTTTTCAAGTTTATATTTGCTTTTATTCTTAATGCACAAAAGCCCAGTATTCAGGGTTGGTTTTCACTGGTATTCGTGATGGAAGACTTGTTTAATAGGGCTGGTACATTTGAACTACGTTTTTGTTTTGGGTTGTCCTAATTTCACATTTTATTAATCCTCATTCAAATTCCTTTACAGCTATGTATAACTTTACTATATTTTTATTTTACAAAAAAAGCTTGGCAAGAACCAATCCTTAAACTTTAACGCTTAATGAAAACTCAGAGGGACAGAGAATTAACTGCATCAAGTACGGGAAAAGTAGAAAATAAAACTTGGCAAGCAAAAAATCTCTGAATATATTTATAAAATGATTTCATATGGTAAGGTTCACATTTGATAGGGAGGGGTCAGTGTACACTGCGTCTGCGTACAACCAGTCATTTTCAGGACTAGCCCTTGTCAAAGCTTCGTCATATAGCAAATATGAACTAACAATCCTTTTCAGCACTTAGTATTTATCAACGCTACAAGTACTAGCAGTCTTTTCAGTGTTTATTATTTATCAACCTGTCATAGTTGTTATCAACACTACAAGTACTAGCAGTCATTTCAGTGTTTAGTATTTATCAACCTGTCATAGACTGGAAGAAAGGCATCAGAGAAGAGTTGGCCACCCAAAGAGCAGCAGCTGGGAGACTTTTTCAGGCCTTAAATCAAGGATTCCTCAGTAAAAGAAAAGTTGGCAAGAAGACGAAGATGGCTGTGCACCATTCCACCTATGTTCCAGTCCTGACCTATGGATGCAATGACTACAACCCACAAAAGTCAGCCCCAAACATCGGAAATGAGGTATCTGAGGAAGGTGGTTGAAGTAACAAGAAGAGACATGGTCCGCAAATAGACGATATGGCAAGGCCTCAAAACCCAGCACATGCAGACCCCAGTAGAACAGTCCCTACTACGATTGTTTGACCATGTCTGCAGAATGGAAGAAGATTGGCTAACATGATAAATATGGGAAACTAAGAGTGAGGGATCCAGACCTCCAAGATGACGCAGAGTACACTGGGAGGACAACATTACATAGTCTCTGAAGGACCAAGGACTAGATTGGAACCAGACTTGGAGGAAGACAGCTGATAGGATAGTATGGCACTCTCTCTGGCAAACCTCTACACCCCAGGGTAGAAGAGGAACAACTAAGTAAGTAATTAAGTATTTATCAATACTGTAAGTGTTAGCACTTCTTTTTAGGGCTTTTGATAGGAAACTATACACAGCGATACAACAGGAGGCAATCTGATCATCAGAAGGGGTCCCCCTATTGATCAAGTGTTTCGGCCCTTTGTTCTCCTTTACACTCTAATGGGGGCGGGCCCACGTGGGTCATGACTCCCAAGTGTCTCAGCCTACTGTTGTTTGGGCTTAGTATTTATCAACACAGAAAGTGCTAGCACTTCATTTCAGGGCTTCGCTTTGCTAGCTGACAGACCGCAGTAATCCATTTCAGGGCATAAGATTTATTAACACTGCACAAGAGTTGACAGATTGGTACTGGTCTAGAAAGCGGGCCCCGGAAGTTCAGGTTTTTGAAAACGCGAATCCGACTTTTTATTTAACAACTCCCGATCCGACTTTTGTATCAACCGCCCATTCGACGATCCGACCGCCTTTGTATCAACATGGAGTTCAATTTATCGATCTTGCCACGCACTGAAAATGACGCTGTCAAATTTTTACAAGCGCGTGGCATATTGCCGGCTGAAAGAATTTGTACTCTTGGCCATGAAATGAAACTTCATTGTTACACCGCTGGCAGAATAAGATGGATCTGCAGGGAACGGAAGCATAAGGAGAGAAGAGAGCTACGTAGTGGCACGTGTTTGCAGTCCACGAAACTATCCCTAGTGAACGTTATCTCGTTTATCTATTACTGGAGCCATGAGTCAACCTCAGTGAAAGTATGTGCTAGGGAACTGCTTATTTCCAAAACAACTGTTGTGGAATGGAATGCGTTCTTACGTGAAGTATGCGTCTTTTCTCTTTCAAAAGTGCAACATTGTCAGATTGGAGGTGAGGGTCACATTGTTGAAATCGATGAGAGTTTATTTTCGAAACGGAAAAACAACACTGGAAGAATCCTACCGCAACAATGGATTTTTGGAGGAGTGTGTCGCGAAACAAGTGAAGTCTTCTTGGTGCCAATCCTAGATAGGAGCGCAGCAACTCTCTTAAAAGCAATAGTTGAACATATCAAGGAAGGTTCAACCATCTATTCTGACTCATGGAGAGGGTACAGAAGCGCTGACATCGAGGCATCTGGATTTTCTCATTTTCAAGTCGATCCAGACACGGGAGTACACACGCAAACAGTGGAAAGAATGTGGGGCAGCGCTAAGTGGAGAAATAAAAAACATCGAGGTACAGCTAGACAACATCTGAAAACCTACCTAGCCGAGTTTATGTGGAGGTCGAGAGTACCTACAACTAGAAATGTATTTGAAGCTATCCTTGAGGACATTTCACTTTACTGGCCTCCAGAATAGACATTGCATTTTTATGCCAGCTACGGTCCTTTTCAGGGCCTGAATATCTATCAAAGTTAACAATCAACAATCACTGAGTATCACTAAGTATGCACAGTTATCTCCCCCTTTGCAAAACAACGGCAAGACGGTTGGGTTATCTCCCCCTCATACGATACATATTTCGTTTACCATTTCGTAAATTGTGTTTCGTTTCTCGGAAAAAGTCTGGGGCCCGCTTTCTAGACCAGTACCGACAGATTTTAATGTATTTGGGAATGACAATTACACTCAGTCGTATAGTTCCTGGTGATCTATGATGAGACAAAGAAAGAACAGTATGACTGCTCCATCAGGCAGTACAGTGCCACTAACATAAGTCAAACTGATCAAGCAGGAGATTTGTTGCAACTAATTTTCAACATTTCTTCCTCTGACCACCCCGACATAGTACTTTTTGCCTAACGTTTCATGTGTTCTTGTCACTAGCATCTTTGTCGTCCTCTTGCATATTTTCCAACAATATATAATTTTCCCCATTAATAGACGTATTTTCAAAACAGAATAATGCCAAGGGATATGTCTACAATATTTTCAAAATGTGATTTTGTATATTTTATTATTTTCTGTGAAATCACATGATTATTGTCATAACTATGATGATAGGAAACTCTTTACAGAGCGATACAACAGGAAGCAATCTGATCTGTGAAATCACATGATTATTGTCATAACTACTAAATCTATTATTGCTGTCTGTAAGAATAGCTTTACAGTTGTTTGTAAGATTACACAATTATTATAATAATATAATGTGTTTCTTAGTTTGAATCATCTTTTTTATTACTATCTGTACAGTCAATATTTTACTGACATCATTAATATCACCTAATAGGTGCTTGCTCAGAATAGAAGGATTGAAGTGGTTTGATAAGATTACTAATGTGGAACTGATGACAAGAACCAGACAAGTGCCAGTGGAACAATAGATGATAAGAAAATGGTGGAAATGGATAGGACATACACTGAGGGAAACCTGTTGATAGAATTACCAGGCAGTCCTTGTTCTGGAATCCCCAGGGCGAGAGAGATAGAGACCAAGGCACACAGACATGAAGAGCATGAAGAAGACGTGGAAAGACCTTGAGCTGATGGCACGGGACAGGAAGACTTGGCAGACGTCTGTTGAAGGTTTCTGCTCCTTGAGAAGCTGAAAGATGATGATGATGAACCTTATTGTTGTTATTTATGGCATGTAAGATGGTAGAAACAGAAACCAAGAAGAGAATAGGAATGGCCAAAGCTACTTTCAACAACATAAGACAGATTGACATTTAAACAATTAACCCATAAATTAAAACTGAGAATCATCAAATGTTATATATGTTCTTCATTACTGTATAATGTAGAAACATGGACAATGAACAAGCAATTGGAAGAAAAAATTGAGGCCTTGAGATGTGGATATATAGAAGATTGGGGCGTATCTCATGGAAAGAGAAGTAAACAAATAAAGATGACCTAGAAAACTTAGGAATGAAAAGATAATTAATGAAAGAGATCAAAATTAGACAGCTAAAATATTTTGGCCATATTAAAGACATAACACCTTGCAGAAGATCATAATAAAAGGAAGGTAAACGTGCAAGTGGGAAGACAGCGCTATAAGCGGGAAGATAACATCAAGAGATGGACAGGAAAGAGTCTACCAGAGTGCACCATCAAGACAAGAGATAGAAAACGTTGGATATCCATTACAGCCGACCTTTGTTGCAGAGATGGCGGCTGATGATGATGATTATATATTGTATCTGAAAGATTATTATCTGTATTGTACAAACGACTAAACAATCTAAAATAATTTTCATTTTAAATAGTAAAAATTAATAATTGTTCTGAAGTCAAAGTTTACGCATACATACAAGCATACAAACTGTTATATGGTTAGTAATGGAAATAGAAGCGATAATAAAAGCAGTGAGAGCCAAGCCATGCTGTGTTCATGCTATTATTTACTGATACAACTTGGCACACACCAGCTACATGAAGCTGCGTTATGAAAGTGCAACACCTGGTTTATTCTACATATGCCTGGCCATTTTCTGTTTTCATTCTAAATCTTTGGTATGCAATATACACCGTGCTATGGTTAGCATCTGTCTGGTTTTTTTCCTTTTAAGGCCCATCAAATACAAAATTAATGTCTACACAAAAACCAGACTATATCATTTCAGTTATCAATTTATTTATCCTTATTTGCTGTTCCGAGTCAGAACTGCTCTTAGCAGATGATATACACTGGGCTTCCATTCTTTGATATCCTTGATCGTGTGACTATACTTTACAATTTTCAATCTTTGGGGTCCTCTTGTATTATGTCTTTTCATTTCCTTGTTGGATACGCCACTTGATTTTGTACTCTGTCACTTTGCTTTATTCGTCCCTTTTGCTTTCTATATGTTATATTTCTTCATTTATTTTATTTTCTATTTTGTTTATTCTTTTATTTCTCAATTATGTCTGCCAACTTTTCTTGCGATCATTTTCTTTCATTCAATTTTTTTTTCTTTCTGTTTCTTTGGTTCTTTCATTCATATTTCCTTTTCTTTTTTCCCCCTAAAGATTTCACCCTTCTATGTGTCTATTTATTTATTGTTTTCATTTTAAACTTTTGTAATTCACTTTTTTAAATCGTTGTTTTCTAATTTGATTCTTAATTTGTCCACCTTGTTCTCCCATTTCTTCTTACAATGTATTGTCAGTTTTATCTTTCAATTTTTCTTTCATCTTAATACGTATGTTTATCTCATTCAATCGTCCTTATTTCGATCTAATTTCACGCTTCTATAATCTATCCTTGGGTTTTATTTCGTTTTATCGCACCACCTTCCTTTCTGCTGGTAACAATTATTCTTTCGCTTTCCTTGTTTTGTTTTTGTCTATTATCTTTATCTCTGCTGTCCTTTAGAGGCGAAGTTACCAGATTCCGGGATCGAAATTTGGAAGCGACATTCTTCAATTTACCCAGCTGTAAAGGGGTACCTAACTCTGCTCTTGAATTAGGGAAGGCAATAGGCAGTGAGGAAGGGAAATGGTAACCAAACTTCATAAGCTAGACCTAGTATTTTGAAGTCTCTAACACTTCACTCCCCTAGGCAGTATCTGCAATGGGACAACATTGACCTATACCATTATCATCATCCCTCCTTACTAGTGGTTTCAGCTCTAAGTCATGCATCGCTGTATTTCCCCAAACTCTCCAGAGAGTATGACCTATTAAACTCCATTTCCATTTGGCTATTGGAACTTAAACTAGTTACTGAACCGATTTGTTTCACAAATATAGAACTAGGTTTGCGATATTTCCAATGTCTCCTGTTGTTCTTTGAGCAGACAAAGACTTAATAGGGCTACTATCTTCTAAAGTACACCTTATTATGCACTAATACGAAGTTGTGCATGTTGCTGGCAACCTCATCATAGAAAATAAATTGTTACAGATAACACAGCTGCAAGAATACATGAATGCTTTAGCCATACTTCCTGCAGGGTCCTAGCTGCAGATTTTGTTCAATGCTTCACAGGGAATCTAAAAAAAACGGAAAACAATGCTGATACGAGATGTTCAAGGTGTGAATTCCTTGACAATTTATTTTATTTCTGAATATTCTCAGCTATCAGCGCACAATCATAATCATCTACCTAGCTATTTGAGCCTTGTTGAAGAGCGGTTCCCTCCATAACAATATTATGAGCAGCTGTTTTCGAGCCATGTAGTCAAGAATCCCGGATCTTTCCTTTCTGTTTTCTGCTGTCTCTTTTGTCCTTGCTTTATTTCTACTACTACTACTACACCTACTACTACTACTACACCTACTACTACTACTACTACTTACTATGTAGTCGTTCCTCTTCTACCCTAGGGTGTAGAGATTTTCCACAGAGAGTGCCATACTATCCTATCAACTGTCTTTCTCTTGTCCTGGTTCCAATCTAGTCCTTGATCCTTCAGAGATTGTCTAATGTTGTCCTCTCAGCAGACTCTGGGTCATCCTGTAGGTTTGGATCCCAGGCTCTTAGTTTCCTATACTTGTCATGGTAGCTCTTTCTCTTTCCCACAAAATTTTCCAGGCTCTTCTCTTTAAGTATATTCATTCAATCATTACCGCTCAGCCTTCCTAGTAGTACTGACCTTCAAAATAATGTGTGCCAGATCTTTCAGTCCTGTGCCATCCACTCAAGATTTTTCTGTGTCTTCTTTATGCCTTTTATTTCTATGACCAGTTCACTTATCTGTGTGTTTTTCAGTCTCCCTCTACATCTTTTACCCTGAGGATCTCAGAAAAAGGACTGTCTTGTAATGCTATCAACATGTTTTCTCAATGTGTGCCTTATATGTCGCCAGCATCTTCCTCTCATCTACTGTTCCACTGGCACCTTTGTGGTTCTTGTCTTGAGTTCTACATTGGTGATCTTGTCATACCATTTCAATCCTTTCATTTTACACAAGCATTCACTCATACAAGTCTGCAACTAAGAAGTTATATGGCCAATACATTTGGGTTGTTTTTGTATTGTTTTTTTTTTTTTGGTGGTTATTTAGCACTGATCTTTCAATACGTTTTGTTGTAAAAATATTTTCTCATCCTTAATTTTATTTACATATAGGGTGTACTTAGCATTCTCGTCAGAAACCATATTTCTACCACTTAATTTATTAATTGTTCGTTTTGCTATCTCATCTTAATCAAATTCTTATCACTTAATATCCATACCTCTCAAACCCAGTGGTCCACCGGCCACAGTTTGAGAACCAGTGCTCTAAACTAACCTACATAACTGTGTTTTGTCTCCGCAGTGAAAGAGTGAATGAAGGATTTCCGAAACCTATTGGCACGTTTCCTGATGTTCCCAAGGAATGGTGCAGTAGACAGCGTGTAGATGACAGGGTTTGTGGCAGAGTTCAGAGGCAAAATGAAGACTGCTATCCAGGCATAAACCTTCAGGGACATAAGACATAATATGAGAGACAGTAAATTTATGTAAATGAATATAATGACTTGGATAAAAATAAGGGTGAGGAGTAAATGTTATATTTAATCAATCAATCAATACCCTTTAGCTCCTCAAGGAACATAGGCCTTCAACAACCACTTGCCAAGTCCTCCTGCCACATGCCAAGTCTTCCTGTCACATGCCAAGTCCTCCTGTCACATGCCAAGTCTTCCTGTCGCATGCCAAGTCTTCCTGTCACATGACATCAGGTCTTTCCATAACTTCCTCATCATTTTCACTTCTGTCTCTAGTTCTCTTCTCTGTGTGTTTTTTGTTGAGATCTGCCTCTCCTACCCTAGGGGTTTCAGAACAAGGACTGGCCTAGCAATACTATCAACAAGTTTCCTCAAAGTGTGTATTATCCATCATGAGCATTCTTCTTCTCATATCTTATTCTGCTGGCATGTGTCTGGTTCTTGACATCAGTTCCACATTGGTGATCTTGTCGCACCATTTCAATCCTTCTATTCTACGCAAGCACCATTTATGAAAGTCTGTAGCTTTTTGGTTGTTGTTATTTGTTGTCCTCCATGTATCTGCGCCATACCATAGGACTGACTTTACATTTGAGTTGGATTCTTATTTTAGATCTTATATTGCATTTTATATTTATGCAAACGCACATAATGACCTAGATAATTGTGAAGCTGAGGAGTAAATTGTAGATTTATGTAAATGAATATAATGACCTATATAATAGTGAAGGTGATGGGTAAATTTTACATTTGCATAAACAAATATAATGACCTATATAACAGTGAAGCTGATGAGTAAATTTTACATTTGCATAAACAAATATGACCTATATAATAGTGAAGGTGATGAGTAAATTTTATATTTGTATACATAAATATGACCTATATAATTGTGAATGTGATGAGTACATTTTATATTTGTATAAACAAATATAATGACCTATATAATTGTGAAGGTAATGAGTAAATTTTATATTTGTATAAACGAATATAATGACCTATATATTTGTGAAGGTGATAAGTAAATTTTATATCTGTATAAATAAATATAATGACCTATATATTTGTGAAGGTGATAAGTAAATTTTATATTTGTATAAGTGAACATTCATTCAATCATTCCTTACCCCTAAGCTCCCCAAGGCACATAGGCCTTCCACGAACTTATGCTGGCTTGTGCTATCAGCCCAAAATCTTTCCATAACCACGTCATCATTTTCATTTCTGTCTCCAGTTCTCTTCTCCATGTATTTTTGGTCTCTTATCCTGGGGATTCCAGAGCAGGTATTGCCTGGTAAAACTATCAGCATGTATCCTTTAATGTGTTTCCTATCCATTGCCAGCGTCTTCTTATCTCTTGGCTCTGGTTCTTGTCATCAGTTCCTCATTGGTGACCTTGCCGTCGAAATCGAATATAATGGCTTAAATAATTAAGGAGGTGAGGATTCTTGTGAACATTGATAAGTTTCCCCGATACTTTAGACTGCTGAGGAGATGAACATGCTAAGGTGCAGGCGAACGATGAAAACAAATAAACAAAAGAAGGATGGGAAGAACCAGTCGAATGCGAAAAAAAAGAGAATAAGGAATATAAATAGAATTGAGGAAATAGCACCAAATATATAAATGGAAGAAACATGTACAGTAGACATTCAAAAATCCGGCAACCTCCGGACCTGAGGAGTGCCGGATTTTTGAAAATGCCGGATTTTTTATGGTTATATATTCTGTATATATTTAACAGAAAATGACTACCTGTACACTTTATCTGCGATCGACAATGCACGAAGTTTACGTTTTACACCACTTCTTTTATTTGCTGAATCCATAATGGGGCTAAACAGCAGCAAATAAATGATAAAATGAGAAGGAATGAGCAGGAATGCCTGTTAACACGTGCAAGCAAGACCCAACAGCTGCATCAAAACATAAACTGCTGCAGAAAACAGTGGCGCGCCAACGCGGTAAATTTAAAAATGCGCTCCGAAATCCATGCCGGAAATCTGAAGGAACCGGATTATCGATGGCCGGATTTTTGAATGTCAACTGTATGAAGAAAAAGAGAACGAAGGAGAAATAACGAGGGAAAAAGGAAAGGGATGTGGGAATAAAAGGAATAAGGAAGGGAGAGGAAAAGGAAAATGACCAGTAGAAGATCAATTTTAAAAGTCCCATAGTATATACTACCATAGGGGAGTGATGTGTTAGAGACTTCAATATATTAGGTCCAGCTTTATGAGGTGAAGTCACCAGTTCCCTTTCTCGCTGCCTTTGCCTTCCCTAACTCATCAGCAGAGTGAGGTATCCACTGAGCGTGACAGTATCAAGTTTTGAACCCAGAACTCAGTAACTTTACTGCGAGATACAAACGCTGTACTGGAAAAAGAAAAGGAGGAAGAAAAAAAAAGAGGAGAAATTGAACTAGAAAACAAAAATGAAAGCCTAGAAGTAGAAAAAAATAAAGATTTTGCAACAGCAGATACACTTAATTACCAGATGCACAATAAACACAGTCAAGTAGGCTTTAAGACAACACCTGCCACCATGAAGGATGTCAGGAAGTACAGTACAACCTCAGCAACGCTACAAAAATGACACTAACAAAATAGGAGCACTACTGCTCTTGGCATACTAAAATGATGACACTATTTTTTTCTGCTGACTCACCTGTATATCTGTTCTAGTGCCTGCCAAGGAAACAAAGCCCAGAATTATAATTGGCACCCAGCAGCAAAAGTCTGTCATCACAATTAAGGTCATACGGCGTGCCATAGCATTGTCAGTTTTACTCTCAACGGTTCTGTAATACCATGTGTCACATTAGTTATGATATGAGAGGTTCTGTAACACCATGTATCACATTAGTTATGATCTCAGAGGTTCTGCATTACTATGCATCACATTTGTTTTGATATGAGTGGTTCTGTAATACCATGTATTATATTTATTATGATCTGAGTGGTTCTGTAATACTGTGTATCACATTTGTAATGATTTGAGCAGTTTTATAATGCCGTATATCACATTTGTTATGGTCATCATTGTCAAGCGCTCATCATTTGACATTACTGCAGTTTATATTCATTCATTCATTTCCCTGGTCACCCCTTACTCAGTGTAGAGCCACCGTGACAACTGATCTCTGTTACAGGAAGCTTGCACCAAAGCATTCATTTAATCTTGCAGCTGTGGTTTCTGTAGCAATTTGTTTGACATGATAACCTTGCCAACTCCATGTACAACTTCATACAGGTCCATATTCCAGTTTGACATGATAACCTTGCCAACTCCATGTACAACTTCATACAGGTCCATATTCCAGAATTTTAACACCCGGAAACCTAAATATTCTGAAAACTTAATGATTTTGGGCCAACTTTTGAACACATTTTTGGGTGACTTGGGCTATTTTGGTGTGATATCTGAAAACCAATAAAGTCCAGTTTCCGAAACACGGCTGTCCCCAAGAATTTTGGATTCTGGAATACAGACCGCTTATAATAAGCCTGAGGGTAGTTCTATTCTTACTTTGTCTTCTCAGTGATGCTTTCTCCTCTTCCCTCCCCACCAAGAAACTACACTACGGTTTATATACTCATTTAAAGCTAAAACTGGAGTCTTTCCTGTAACTACTACTATCACTATCACAGTGACTTCTGCACAACCACAAAATATCACCAGAAGCATCACCAAATAAAAGACTACTACCTTACTGCACTTCTGGTCTTTTTGGCGACGGTGAACATCCACAGGTATGAGAATGCGATTAACAAAAATGATACAAAGTTGAGCACTAGAAACACGCCCACTGAGTACTCCCAGCCGGAGGGACGATCTGGTGTGACGTGTAAGGCTAAACAAACACCGGATCGTCTGTAGAATCCCTGAAATGGACAAATAAATAAATCACCAATGTACTACTCATTCAATGAAGCACGTCTTATGGAAAGTGAAGATAACAAATAAAGAGGTCATAGAAAAGCTAGAAATGAAAAGACAGAGTCAATGAAGCACGTCTTATGGAAAGTGAAGATAACAAATAAAGAGGTCATAGAAAAGCTAGAAATGAAAAGACAGACTTAGAAATAGATCAAAGTTAGACAGTTGAAATATTTTCATCATATAAAAGGACATGGCAAAGCGCTGTAAACCATAATGGAAAGAAGAGTTGAATGGAAACGAGCAAGAGGATGACAGTACTATAAGTGGGAAGATGAAATCAAGACATGGACAAGAAAGAGCCTATCAGATTGTACTATCAAGACAAGAGATAGTAGACAGAGATCCACTGCAGCAAACCTTCAATGCTGACATGGCAGCTGATGATGACTGCTGAGATGGCAGCTGATGATGACTGCTGATTCAGCTTCACTTTTTTAGGCACACAGTATGCACACAATTCAGAAAAGAAAAACTGGAATACAGAAGAGAAAGAAAGAAAGGGTAAAAGAAAGAGAGTCAGAAAGAATGAAAAAGAGGGAAAGAACAAATGTTATTTTTCAATGCTTTGAGAATTAGGCAAGCAGGCCCGTCTAACATTGTGCCCTCGGTACTTTCATATTTAATATTAAATTCGTTTTTTTTTCTACATGCACTTTAAATATTAATGTTAAGGAATGCAGGTCATAAAAGTGAAGTGACAGCAGGCTCTCATTTACAGTATCTAATTACAATCATAAAATATATTCTGATGAAATGGGTAAATATCATCATCAAAATTCACATACAGTAGTACTTAATTATTTGGGAACTCAATCAGATGAGGGGGGGAATTATAATAGGGGCTGTTTATTCAGCACTCATGAAGTATTACAAATGGCTGTGATTGTATGAGTAGAGAGACAGCAAACGAGAGAAGTGGAAGGTGGGGAGAATAGAAAAGTAGAATAAAGTGTAAAGATATTTTGGATGATATTGTCTGCGATGATGATGATGATGATGATGATGATGTCATATAATTGATATAAATGGACTCAGCTCATTAAATATATATTTCTTGTTTGTTTGTACTTTTGTGTGTGTGTGTATCTGTGTGATTTTTAAAAAATGTGTGTGTTTTATGTACATTTTTTGGCCTGGCTACATGAACTCTGGAAAAAATAAAACCCGTATCCGTCTACATTCTGGTCCCAAACATGGCAGATAAATGGTTGCCGTACTTGTATATGCACTTCATGAGTTTAAAAAATCATACCTCAAAGTAACCGATTCCCACCAATGGTAAGGTTGCGAGTAGGAAGACCAAACTCCAGATAATGCTCATCACAATTATAGCCTGCTTCAAACCCAGTCTCGTCCGTTTCAAGGGAAATAATATACACAGTAAGCGATCTAGAGTGATTGCTGTTAGCGTGAGTACTGACAGTTCTGAAAAATCAAATGTGAGCAAAGAGAAGCAATAAAAACTGTAGAAGTGATAGTCTTCGAGCAAGATATGATAAATCTGATCTAGAAAAATGCCCTGTTTAGTTCCCGGGGGGGGGGGGGGGGGGGGGTGGGGGGTTTGTAAGAAGACTTAAGAAATAATTGCTATACCGCTGCTTCAGGTGCTACGTAATAGGTGATTAATATGAGGTTGGGCATAGGGCTGGCAATCTCATTATGTATAACAAATCGATACAGAAACCACCAGTGTTGACTGAGTGTATGTCTAGAGGAGCAAACAATGAGATAACATGACGGCATGATATCCTAAACCATGGCAGGAGAGCGAAACTGTACCGAGTTTGAAACGTAGTGACTTCACGCTCAAGTCTGCCAACTGTAAATGGTTACCTGAATCTGCTTGTGAGATACCCCCACCCTTTGAAGCTGGACCGAGTATGGTGAAGGCTGTAATACTTCACTCCCCTACAGCAGTATCTGCTACTGAACTACTTTTACCTTTTTTTTTTTTTTTTTTTGATGATGTTCGTATCTGTCTTATTGTTGTTTAGTATAACTAGGTACCACAAAGTGTGATTTTTGTTTGCATAGAAACACCAGAAAAAAAACAATGCAGTTTGGAAGCTCTTGGAAAACCATGAAATTTGGAACTTTGTTTTTTAAAATCGGACAAAAAATAAAAAAGTTAAGGCATTTTTAAAAGTGTAGGGAATATTTTCGCAAAATTGAAAAAGTTACATCACACCAACTTCAGAGTGCTCCCGTTTTCTTAAATATAATCTTACAACCTTCTCTGACAAACAACTTACAGTCTGCAATACACTGATCACATAAAGAAAACTATAGGGCTACAACATGAATAATTATCAATATTTTTGAGACCAAAAATTGCAAATCTGCAAAACACATTACCAAAAAATGCAGTATTTTGCATGAACGTCAATTTTCACACCATATTTCAAAAAATATAAAAGGTACAAGCTTTAAATATGTACATATTAATCTGCATACTACACAAATACAACCCAATTTTTTTCAGAGGATTTGAACATCTGTTTGTTCTTGTATAATTTTTTAAAA